>BRDA01017437.1:0-16659 GCA_036984385.1 Crenuchus spilurus | reverse complement strand
TTGCTTTAATTTCAATTACTACCTACATTGAGTCATCCAAAAATGCTTTAATTTGAAAATTAGATTAGATTAGATTAAAAATTATTGCCATTAAACATGTACAAGTACAAGGCAATGAAATGTAGTTTAGCATCAAACCTGAAGAGTAATAAGCAGTCAGTGCAGGATGTACAGTAAGCACAGAATGTACAGAAAATAGTCAGAGGTATGGACAAATATACATGTGAATATATTACACAGGTAGTGTAAACTATTGTAAATATACATGTAATGTATTTTAAAGGTGATGTAGACATAATATACCTGCTGAATTGGAATACTATAAACATGATATTCAGAGGAATAATTTACTGGTCACAATAGAAAGGTTGGATATGAATATATTAACTGTATGTGCAGAATATTTAAAAGCTATAATAATGTAATATGAAATTTACATACTATTTATAGATGATGCAGCGGAACGAGATTTACCAGAGTTCAGATATGTGAGTGTTAACAGTGAACAGTTCAGTAAGGAGTTCTGGGAGGAAAAGCTATTCTTTAGTCTGCTCATTCTGGTATGGAGGCACCTGAAGCGCCTGCTTCATTCATTAATGATCCATATCTGCTTTTTCCTGATCAGGGTCACAGTTAGTCCCCTACCCTCTCAATCTGTGCAGGGCAGGACATTACACTATCCTAACCAGTGGCATCTCTAGAATAGAATTCCAGGTGGGGCACAATAAATTCTGTAAGGGCAGCATCCCACTCGTCAGTGAAACTACACACAAACCTGCTTGCTCAATTAATTCAATCACAAATGCACCTCATCAATGAAATTCCAGAAAGCATAATCCAGTGTTGTGCCAAATTCAGCACCCCCACCATGAGATGCATCCCCTGTCGGTAGACTTACATACCAGTGATATTTCATTGTCTTTACTTTGGTGACCAAAGGAACTTAAATACAATCCATTCCAGTCAAGAATAAAGGAAATAAACCTTTTACTGAGGTAAGATGACTGTCTATGTGTTATCTAACTGTTAACTTTTATTAAATTGTCGACGTGATTCATTATATTGCCTTGCTAGCAGCAGCTAATAGATGACTGATGTTTTTGAGTGGCAAGCTGCATAGAAACGCTGATACTGTAAATGATATTCACATACGTTCACGTATGCAAATATGTAATTTTTTATTGGCTGAGTGGGACTAGCATAACTGTTCCCCACAGTGAGTTCTTGAAAATATGTTGCACATGCACACAGTGTTTTCAACTGCTCACTTGCTTAAACAAAGCCTGACAGGGTGTCCCCATGCACATTATCTTAGTGAAGACTTCTGGAAATGCTGACCTTACACAACATGTACAGGAATATTATAAATGTATTGGGAACTACTGACATTTTCATAACTCAAATACTCAACAATGTTAGAAAATAATATTTAAATAAAATAAATGTAAACTAAATTATTGATTATGTCACACACTGCTCCACAGCAACACCTGCTGGGGACAGGCCCCACCTGTCCCTATTGTAGAGACATCCCTGATTCTCCAAGACAGGGCGCCAATCCATCACTAGGTGTGGACAATTAGGATTTATAATAAGGGATTTATAGTGGACTGAGATGCTGGGGCTGTCATACCGCTGCTCACGCGTTCACTCAAGTTTGTTGACGGTGAGCAGAGGAATGCCAGTGTCTCAGGGAGCTCCTGTGCCTGTTTACCTTCTGGCTCTCTCCTTTTAGGTAGGCTGTTTTAGATAGTTCTGCTGGAGTCAATAGCCACACTCTGATATGTCTCATAATCCTTGTGCTCTATAAATCCAAACAGAACTAATTCAATTTATTGTCTCTTTGCGAGTGAGTGATTGCCCACCGGTCCGGTCCAAGGTTGATGGAAGGCTGATTACTATTCTCTCCATGATGCTTCCCTGAATCAGATGCCCACCAACGACCAGCTACTGTGGCCTGCTCCAGATACCCTACTCTACTGCCCACATTGTAGTTCAAATGGACTTTCTGGCCGTTATCATTGCACCCAGTATCATCATCATTCCTGTCCCACTACTGTCACCATATCAGCTCACCTGAACTTTACAACAAGATCATATGATTATGATTCATGGTTGCTCATTACATAACATGGTCATTTATTATGTTAAAAGATTAAGACCACTTTCATATTGGCCAAGAACAGAAGCTCTATATTGTTCATTCACTTGTATACTGTATATGATATGAAATAGAGCTGAAGGTGGATTTACTGTGCACTGTTTTTTTTTGTTGTAGAAATGGAAGAGAATACATTTGCATGATATTAGAGTTGGAGGCGATCTTAAGAGATCAAAAAAAGCCACATTGAGCTGCATGCAGATAGAGTGAGATAATTATTTTTAAGAGAAACTGAAGGACTGTCAGAGTGCTGTTATTTCTCTTCTGCTGAAATGAAAGGGTTTGGCTGGTTGCTATGCAATGAAAGGACAACTATTTGATGGATCAATTTATTCATGGAAGGAGCCTTATTTTGTCGTCCATTGGACCAATTACTTCTCTGAAATAATTCACTCCTCACAGGAATGATGGAGAGAGAAAATATTGAAGCTACTGACGTCGGCCCACTCAGAAGGGTTTGTCGCACACGTCCTTGAGGGCATAAGAACAAAACCCAAAACAACAAGTAGCACAGAGGCAGTGCTGCATTACAGGCGCTTAGTAAAGGGCTTAAAAATGCAGCAGATTTGGGGACCGAGCTTTGCTGAAGGCAAACTCCTGCTCCATACAGCAGTGTTCAGCATTAGATTCGGTATAATTATTTCACTCCTAGAACAAGGCAAACACAAGAAAGCAATGGAATACAAAATCACAGCGGTAATGGGATTCAAAACAGTTGCAGGCAGTAAAAAAGGCCTCCACCACACATACTAATACCCATAGACAAAGTTGAAAGCAAAAATTTCATTCTTTTAAAGCTGATTTGACATGTGAGAGGCCGAGTGCTTGATTATAGCTCTCTAATTTTGAAACTAGAAGGACAAAGAGTAGCATTTTATGCTTGGCTTGAGTCGCTCAGAGCACTGATGACTCACACAATTGTACATTAAAGAACAATTGAAAAGTCCCTGTTTTCTTTTCCGCTGTTGCTGACCTGATTGTGCATGCCCTGTTTTATCATGCAAACCCTGAGTGGCTTTAACCAATATCCACTTCTCTTGCGAATGTTGATTACTTAGTGAACACAGAGCCTAGAGTCCAGGCTGTACCGTACTTAGTATGCAGCACTGTTTGTTGAGGGTTTCAAAGTGATAGGCAGTGGAGACAAGGCAATCCGGCTTTACAGATCACACACTCTTAGTACACCCGGAGCATGTACAAGGCAAAATATTGCTCATCTGAGATTTTGAATCAGGCATACGTTAAAACTCGAACGCTATCAAAGACAGCCACAGTGTTGCCTTCACGTCAAAGCATTTTGAGAATTCTGCAGGCACAATTTCAAACCATTTCATTTACATTTCAGAAACTGAGTCTTTGCAATGAAAATCCAAATATTGACCATTTTCCATTTAATGTAATCACTTATTTTACTTCCTGTTTGATGTTGTTTAGGCTTTTACAATAAAACGCAATAGAAGAAATTACTTTTTATTTTAGGATATCATTATTACAGGTGCATCTAAAAAAAATTTATATCATCAAAAAGTGAATTTATTTCAGCAATTCCATTCAAAAAATGAAACTCATATAGATTATTTGTAGATTCGTTACACACAGAGTGTCTATTTCAAACCATCACTGAAAGTAAATTTTGCATTTATTTTGGAAATCAAGGTCCCAGAGTCTGGAAGACGAGTGGAAAGACACACAATCCAAGATGCTTGAAGTCTAATGTGAAGGTTCTACAATCAGTGATGCTTTGGGAAGCTGCTGGTGTTGGTCCACTGTGTTACATCAAGTCCAATATCAGTGCAGCCATCTACCAGGACATTTTAGAGCACTTCATGCTTCCATCTGCTGACAAGCTTTATGGAGATGCGGATTAAATTTTCCAGCAGGACTTGCAAAATGCCACACTGCCAAAAGTACCAACACCTGGTTTAAAAACCACAGTATCACTGTGCTGGGCAGTAAACCCACCTGACCTAAACCCCTCAGAGCATCTGTGAGCTATTGTCAAGAGGAAGATGAGAGACACCAGACCCAACAGTCCTGCAGACGAGCTGAAGGTTGCTATCAAAGCAACCTGGGCTTCCATACCACCTCAACAGTGCCACAGGTTGATCACCTCCATGCCACATCACACTGATGCAGTAATTCATGCAAAAATAGGCCAGACAAAGCATGAAGTGCATATACTGTACATACTTTTCAGTAGAACAACATGTATACATTAAAATCATTTTCTGAATTGGTCTTATATATTATTGTAATGTTTTGAGATACTGATTTTTTGTTTTCATTGGCTGTAGTCTATAATTATCAACATTAAAAGACATTTGAAATAGAAAAAAAATCAATATATGAGTTTCACTTTTTGAATTGGGTTACTGAAATAAATTAACCATTTTGATGATATTCTAATTTTTTAGATGCACCTGTATGTTTTTTATATCTTTAAACAGAACATATCAAAAATAAAGCAGGCCCCACAAATCAGTTTTCAGGATAGAGTATAAAGTTTTTGTTTTTAAAGCTCTGTATGCCTCACAAATTATTATTCATGCACATGATCTTAGACATCAGCCTTCTACAAATGCAGAAAAAAGAAAGAAAGAAAGATATTTTGTTCTTTTAATGTTTAACATTTTGGGCTTCAATCAGTTCCACATTAAGACAGTAAAGGTTTATGGGTAACACTTTATAATGATTTTCATTAATAGCTCATTAATTAATGATTAATAACTGTGAACAAATCATTAGTTCTTGAGAATTTCATTAACAAATGATTAACTAATGATTTACTAATGATTTGTTAACATTTGCAAAAATGAATACAATCATAAGTAACTATATGAACTGTTATTTATAAACATTTGTTCATGTTCAATTTCTCATGAACTAATGATTTGTTCACAGTTATTAATCATTACTTAATGGCTTATTAATGAAAGTTATTATAAAATGTTACCGGTTTATGTATTCTGTCAAAAATATTTGAACTTTATACAATATTTGAACTTGATTACATTTTTTGTATTTATCACTGTTTATGCTATTATTGCTTTTTTGCTGTAAATTGCTATGAGGTTCTCTTCCCAGTAAGCAGAAGAGGTGTAACCCATCATGAATGTTCAGTTTTGATTGAAGGGAAGGGAAACAGAAGGGAGAACAGCCAGAGCCATACACATCTTGATAATGTTCAGTTTCAATGCTGCCCAAGTCCTGGGCACAACACTCAGGAAATGTGATGCAAAAGTCCTAGAGGAGTCCACAATAGACTCAGATAGTATTATAGTTTATAATATATAATATATAGTACATGCTACAGTATAGTAAATGTGTTACTAAATCTGTTAGTATTGTAAATATCCATTACTATATGTGTTTAATACTGTAAATATGAATTATTGTATCTATGCAGTAAATGTACAGGGGTTGAACAATGAAACTGAAACACCTGTCATTTTAGTGTTGGAGGTTTCATGGATAAATTGGACCAGTCTGGTGGCAAATCTTCATTAATTGCACATTGCACCAGTAAGAGCAGAGTGTAAAGATTCAATTAGCAGGGTAAGAGCACAGTTTTGCTCAAAATATTGCAATGCACACAACATTATGGGTGACGCACCAGAGACATACCACAGCAAGACTGGTGAAAGATTGGTTTGATGAACATGAAAGTGAAGTTGAACATCTCCCATGGCCTGCACAGTCACCAGATCTAAATATTATTGAGCCACTTTGGGGTGTTTTGGAGGAGCGAGCCAGGAAATGTATTGGCCGCAAAAGGAGGCCCTACACCATACTAATACATTATTGTGGTCTAAAACCAGGTGTTTCAGTTTCATTGTCTAACCCCTGTATGTTACTGTATATTTTTAGTACTGTATATACTGTATCTGTTTTCAGATTTACCTGGAAATGGGTGTGTCCTAAACCTCACATTTAAGTTCAATGCTTAACTGACTCTTTAAGTGTTGTTGTTATTATTATTTTATGTTAAGATTCTGGTAGAGATCTGCTGTCTGGTGCACAGCACACACTGCTCTGCATGGGGAGTGGCTGCTTTGCTGAATTTAATATTTCTGTCAGTAGTTATGTGAGTAAAAACATATTCCTTCAGTGAATTTGGGCCAATGTATGTGGAAATATGGTTTTAGTTTGGAGCTCAGTAGGGCAGTGTTGAGGTCATTCAACTGGAGAAATAAACCACAACAGACAGAATACATCTCAAGCTTTTTCCTCTTTCTTTGATTTTGTCTGATCTTGTTAGTTATGTTGATCCATAAGCTAGTCTACTCTGTCAGTATAATTACTTAGGATCAGACAAAATCAAAGCACGCTATCAGGAAATGTTTTACTGAACTGTTTTGGTGAGTGTACAGTGGTCTTATCTCAAGCTCTATGGTCTGAAGTGGATTTTTTAACACAAATAAGATGAAGATAATTTCGTACCAATCAAAAACTGTAACATGAGCATAAAAGAATAGTATGCTTACCATATGTATATGTTTATAAATAATGTATTTTTTTATTATATAAATTATTTATTTCTTTTGTTTAAAATATCTAATTTCTACCATTAATCAATCAATATGGGTAACTGACTAACATGCACAGTGAAATTCTACAGGTAATAGCTAGCCCTGGTAATTAGAAAATAGAGTCATCTCTGACAGTACCAATGACAAATAATCCAGAGGGAGGTTAAACCTGTGACAGTCTTAATTTGACTGATGCACTATTTGACATTCAGTATGTCCTTGCTTAGTCTTCCTATGTGAGCCATCAACACTTACTGTAATACATTGTAATGCTCTTAAATTGTGTATAATTGTGTATCTTTCCTTCTTTCTAGTTATTAGTGATGGTTTAGTTCTAACAGTGTCTGAACTGAAGAGTAGTTTGGACTCTAACCTGTCTGTACTAGCTGAGATAATTCTCTTAATGGAAAAAAGTTTTGTGCATTGCTCTGGATGAGTGTCTGACTAATTCTGTAAATGTAAATGTATGTAAGGTGAGAAACAGAGTAATATATAGTAAACACATAGTATTGTAACACACTCCAGCTGAAAGTCAGATTTTTTTTATCATTCCTTTAAAAGAATGAAGAACAATGTGTAATAATAATGACATGTATTAGAAGTGGTTACAGTTTTTTCTGTAAATGGAATATACTTACTAACGTCTTTTCATTGTATTCACTGAGTGTGATTTAATGGTTGCATGTGAAAATGTGCAATTTCAAGTGTTTCTAAATTACAAGGTGAGTTCAGCATGGAATTATTTCAGTAATTATCATAATCACAGATTCTCCCTATTTTCCTTTTGTTACCTCATTGTATTCCAGATAATCAGTTTAATTATGCTTGTGTAATTGCACATTATCAGCAAAAAACCTCACACATAAGAAATAACAGGCTATAGTTTTCAGCAATTTCAATGGATTAAGCAGTTGCTTGGGAGACACATGAAGACATTTCTGTGCTTGCATCTTTCTTTCTTTCTTCCTTCCTTTTTTGCTCTCATACATAGTAAATTTCAGATTTGCATGTTGACCATGTGTTTATTTTTCTGATCAAAGATCTTGCCTTCATTGTTTATAACATGTGATGAGTTCATTGCATTTTATCATTAATTGGTAATGTCTAAATTAGCATGAACATTTTAATATGGAATCAGGTCATAATGCATGCATAAATTATTTTGTATAGTCTACTGCATACATCATACAGAAAGTATTCATTTTTAGCTTTTCTACATAATTACTACAGTGAAGTTTTTTTAACATATCTTTTATTGTTTTATATTTCCAACAACTACACAAAACTAACAAACAAACAAAACATACAAACAAACATTAATGTCCCTTGAAGTAATCCAGTAGAGGTTTCCAGATTTTGTTGTGACGGTCTTGTGCACCCTGGCCATGACTGCGTAGATGCTCCATTTTAGCAAATGTGAGCATATCAGACAACCAGTGTTTAAATGATGGAGCATTAGGCATTTTCCAGTCAAGAAGAATAATTTTTTTGGCCACAACCCTATCAGCCATCACCACATGTTGTACAGAATATGGAAGAGCTGCCAGTGACATAGAATATCCACATACAGTATTACAGTTATAGGGTCAAAATTCAGTTGCACTTTGTGTAATGTGTATGTATGTATGTATGAACCAAAAATCTTGTGTAGTTTGACACTCAAGTCGTGCAATCTATGTAACACTTTGAACTGGATCAAACTGTATCGGGAGTTAATAGAACAATGTGAAATCCTTTTGAGGCTTTCCTCCCAGACCTCATCTGATATCTGGCTGTTAGTCTCCCTGGCCCAGGCCTCTCTATAGCGAGTAGAGTCAGGGGTTGAAGACAGGATTGTAATAAAATGAGAGACTATGTTTTTAGACAAGGGATCCATACTGAAATACCTGAATATTGGATGATCAGAGATTCGAAATTAGTAATATTTTCTCTAACATAATGCCGAAGTTGCAAATAACAAAAAAAGTGTAGAGAGGAAAGATTAAACTTATATTTGAATTGGTTAAATGAAACAAAGTTTCCTTTCATATACAAATTCCCTATGGATCTCAAACCTGAATTTTCTAACACAGAAAATGCCCCGTCCACTTGAGAGGGTAAAAATGGATGATTATGAAGGATTGGAGTATAGACTGAAGTATTTGGTGCTCTGGTAAAGGTTTTAATCTGATTTAGGATCATAAGTGAGTTATTAATTATAAAATTGCTGTCTATTAATGTTTTGCTAGGTCCTACTTTAGAAAATAACAAGACCCGTAGTGAGGATTTTGGGATTGACCTAGCTTCAAATTTGACCCACAATGGAGAAGAATCTGCTGGCAGTCCCTCTGGTGAACCCAGCTGCCAAAGAGAGAGAGCCCTGGCATTTTTGCTGCCCAATAATAGTGTTTAAAAATGGGCAAACCAAATCCGCCATCCAGTACTGTTTTTTGTAGGTGATTTCTAGAAATGCAAGGTATCTTGTAGGCCCAAATGAATGGCAAAATAATAGCATCAAGCTGATTAAAAAATGAATTTGGCACATAAATGGGGAGGTTCTGAAAGAGATACAGAAACCTTGGGAAGGTAACCATTTTGATTGCATTAATTCGCCCAACCACAGATAGTGGAATTAATTTCCATTTTTCAGTATCAGCTTTAAGCTTAACAAGTGCCTGCTGAAAGATTAGCCTAAATAACAGTTTTGGATTTCTAGAAATTTGAAGATCAAGATAAGTAAAGTGTTCCTTCACTATTTTAAAAGGCAAAGATGTGAGAAATTTAGAATCAAGATTATCAGTAAGTGGCATGAATTCACTTTTATTCCAATTAATAGTGTATCTGAATAACCTACCAAAAGAGTTTATATAATTTAGAAGGCAAGGAATAGAAGTGACAGGGTTTGAGACACCTAGTAATAAATCATCCGCATATAAATTAATAAGGCTTTCCAGCTCTCCCATTTTACTACCATGAATGTCCGGATGTTTCCGAATTCCCAGGGCAAGAGGTTCCAAAGCTATGTTGAAAAGAAAGGGGGATAAGGGGTCGCCTTGTTGTACACCACGCTGAAGCAAAAACGGTATGGAGTGATCTCCATTGGTCAGTATACATGATGATGGGTGTAGGTAAATCATCTTGATATAATCTATAAAGGGTTCCCCAAACCCAAATTGACTCAGTGTGTAGAACATACTGTATATGGCCATTCAATTTCATCAAAGGCTTTCTGAGCATCAAGCGAAATAATAGCCACATTGGAATCACTTCGATGTGCTGCAGACATAGCATTAAGAAGCAGGCGCACATTACAGAAAGAAAATATGCTCGGGATAAATCCAGTTTGGTCAGGGTGAATAATTTTTGTTATGTACTTAGCTAGCCTAGAAGTCAATATTCTGGACAGGATTTTTTGATCCATGTTAAGTAGGGTGATTGGTCTATATGAGGCAGGATCTGTTTCGTCTTTCCCCTTCTTTAGTAAAAGACAAATATTTTCCTGATATAAGGAGTCCGGCAGCTTTTTGTTTTTAATAGAGTCATTGAGCATCCTTAGTATAAGTGAACCAAGTTTAGAAGAAAACGATTTATAGAATTTGCAGCGAAAGCCATCAGGTCCAGCGCTTTGCCCCTAGTGAAGCTTTGAATGGCTTCAACAACCTCTGCCTGAGAAACTGGGGAGTCTAAAGCAATCCTGGCTAACTCAGACAGCCTTTGCAGAACCAAATCACTAAAAATGTTTCTAAATCAAATTTTGTAGCTGAATGTTTAGAAGAGTATAAATCTGAATAAAATTCTCTAAACCGATTGTTGATCTCCTTATGATCTGTGATTATTCTCCCTGTTTTTGAACATATTCTAAAGATTGCTTGTTTAGAACAAATTCCCCTAAGCTATTTTGCTAAAACCCTCTCAGATTTCTCACCAAGCTCAAATTGTCGATGTCTAATTTTTAGTAAAGCATTATCAACTCTCTGACTATGGATAGAGTTGTATTCATATTTGAGCTGTAAAATTTTATTATAAACTGATGCAGAGAGAGAAGCCCGATAATCCTGTTCTAATAGTGTAAGGGTATTCTCAATTTCAGCGAGCCTACAGTTCTTCTGCAGTTTCTTTCCTTTTTCTTAGCAGATTCAAAGGACACAATATGACCTCGGATGATTACTTTAAGCGTTTCCCAAAGAGTGGAATCGGAAACATCTCCAGTATCATTAAATTCTGTAAATTCTTCCAGTTTAATATTCATATAATCAATAAAAGCAAGATCTGATAATAGATTTGGGTTAAAACGCCAATTATAGGCCTGTTTAGGAAGAAAACTGTTAAGTTGGAGTGTAACAGGGCTATGGTCAGATATAATATTATGATACTTAACATTGTTGTTTTTGGAAACTAACTCAGATGACACAAGAAAATAGTCCATTCTTGTATAAGATTTGTGTACATGTGAGAAATATGAATAATCTTTAGCAGTTGGGTTGTGCAGCCTCCATATGTCTACCATGTTCCCAACTTTGATTAAATTATTGACGGTCTGAACTGACGCTAATGAGGGTGGTACTTTGTTAGAAAGTCTATACAGATAAGGATCTAGATAACAATTGAAATCACTTCCCACTATAATGTTATCAGAAGATGAATGTAGAACAAAGTTAAAAACTTTACAAAAAAAATCTGGGCTGCCGAAATTTGGACCATAAATATTAACCAAAGTAAGAGACTGGGAATTCATTTGCCCAGAGACAATGATATATCGACCCTGTGGATCAGCGATGATCTTTTCGAGATGAAAGGGGACACTCTTTAAAAAAATTATTGCTACACCTCTAGCTTTGGCAGAGAAAGAGGCTTGAAACACCTGTGATATCCAGTTGGCTCTAAGCCTAGACTGATGAATGGGGCCAATATGTGTTTCTTGAAGGAAAATTATATCAGCTCTTAAAGATTTAAGTGTGAAAATACTCGTCCCCATTTAACTGGATGTCCTAGACCCCTAACATTCCATGATGCTATGGTAACACCAGCAGTGCAAGTACTGTATTTAGATGTCATTTAACCTGGTATGCAAGTATAGACATATTTGTACGGGACAAAGAAAAAACAAAAAACAAACAACAGACAAACAAAAAGCAAACAACCCCCTTAGTATCACACCACCCAACACCATCCCCTAATCAGACTCACTTCCACCTCAGAAGTGTCCAAATATACCAACGTTATTAGGGTAGAAAGCCTAGCAGACTATGTATCTAATTGCTAAACAGCAAGTACTAATACTACTACTACTACTACTACTACTACAATATAGGGGTCCCAGAACTAAGCAAAAAATAAATAATAATAATAATAATAATAACAATCCACTCACTTATCAATGTTATCTAACTATTTAGTATTACTCTGATGTTTCAAATAGAATATGAACATGTAAACAACCTGTATATTCAGAGTTATAATAGACAAAAAATAAACATAACTGTCAATAACCTAACAACTCCAAAGGACAAGCGTCACAGTGTTCTACAATCAGATGTGTAGAATGGCTATTTACTAGGGGTGGGTATCTGTCCAATAAAAGACGATCCGATATGTATTCTCGATTCATGCTGTACGATACGATTCAGAAACGATATATTTTAAATTGGACCGATTCGATTCGGTTCGATTCAATTCAGTACAATTTCGATACGATTTGGTTCAATATAATATGGTAGGAAATAATACAAGTTACTTGTTTAAAATAGATCATTTTACATTGAGTCAACATAAGTTATTACTAAAAATGTGTTTTTGCTTGCATTCAGATAGATTAATGAAATACTAGAGAACTAGTATAGCTGTATTTGACATGTGAATTCAGAAACAGTAAAATACTGTCGCGTTGGGATGTGGTACCGGGGCTCCAATGTTTTAAACAAGTCAGTCTTAAACCCGCCCTTCAGAAGCTTAAACTGGCACAAAATATATGTCTGTCACCCGTTTGAAGCAAATGGGAAAACAACTATGAGTGTACGACTTAGTATTTTGTTTATAAGGGATTTATTACCAGTCCATCAAACCTTTTTCTTTTTCCCAGTCTCTCTCTCTCTCTCTCTCTCTCTCTCTCTTTTTCTCTCTCTCTCATTATTGTTGTATTCACACTTCCTTAGTGTCACGTTTGGACACGTTTTCCTGCTGTGTTGAAGTAATATCCAAGGCAACACCAACTTTTTTTTTGGCGGCTGCGGTAATTTTTAAAAGTAGCCCAAACTGGCGTGAAAACCACAAACCTGGCAACTCTGGTGACGAGACGTGACTGTGACGAATATCAACAGTTAGTCAGAGGTAGTGATGGGAATTCCGGCTCTTTCTAGGGAGCCGGTTCTTTTGGCTCGGTTTACTAAGAAGAGCCGGCTCTTTCGGCTCCCATGTGGCTCCTTAGATTTGATTGCTTAAATCAAGTTATTTTATTTTATTTATTATTATTATTTTTAATTTGATTTAATTTTTTATTGTATTATTACATTATTTGTCAAATGAATTACTAGTGTAAAAACATACATTGTATCAAATATGTATTATTTATATGGCTTTATTTACACAAAAATAAATTATGAAATACAAAAATAAAGGCCCATCTCAAGTAAACAAACAGGTCCAATCTCTAAATGTGTATATTATTTGTAAATTTGTAACTACACAATATTAAATGTTCATGTTGCAAAGCATACACTCTGCCTTTGAACTGTCTATCACGTTAAAATGCGTCCAAACTATACTTTGTTTCCTGTCACTCATTTTCCTCACCGGTCCTGTGTGTAGTCTGTCTAAAGTTCTGTGCTAACTGTGCTGTCACTACGTGTGTCTGTAACCAGGGGCGTGGCACCAAATTCTGGGCCCTATGGACAAGTGGTGCGCTTTAATATTTTTAATATTTAAAGGAAAATAAAATTCCAGACTCCTCAAGGGCCCTCACCGCACTCGGGGCCCTGGTAAATCAGTCCCACTTTTCCCCCCACTACGACGCCCCCTGTCTGTAACCACACCCCTCTCAGCTGCGCTCTTGCTCAGTGTAGACACAGACGCTGCCACACATCTTGACCAATCACGTGTGGTAAAAAAAAAAAACAGAAAGAAAGAATCGGCTCACTCTCAGGAGCCGGCTCCCGCCGTTCACTTCAAAGAGCCGGCTCTTTGAGCCGGATCGTTCGCGACCGACCCATCACTAGTCAGAGGGAGAGAGAGAAGCAGAGCGAGCAGCAGGAGCAATACCAATACCAAACTGATTGACAGCTATTTAATCGGGCCATCGGCCGGTTTATGCTACAAATAGACCGTATCAGGAGTCCATGTACCTTCGCCCTTCAGAAGCTTAAACTAGCCCAAAATATATGTCTGTCACACGATTGAAGCAAATGGCAAAACAACTATGAGTGTACAACTTAGTATTTTGTTTTATTTGATTTGATTTGATTTGATTTATTATCAGTCCATCAAACCTTTTTCTTTTTCCAAGTCTTTGCAATACCGCCTTTACTTGGCATATTAGCTTAGTGAATGTTTACTCTTCACCTTCTCTCTCTCCATCTCTCTCTCTCTCTCTCTCTCTCTCTCTCTCTCTCCCCCTTTTAGGCTATCTTTCCTTATATTTTTATGTTCTCTTCGTTGTTATTGTTGTATTCAAACTTACTTAGTGTCGACTTATACATGTTTGCCCGCCATGTTAAAGTAATATCCTAGGGAACACCCACTTTTTTGCTGTTTTTTTGGCGGCTGTAGTAATTTTTAAAAGTAGTCCAAAAAAACGCATCCCACCACACTTGAATTTTCACCCGCGACTGGATTTTCAAACAAGCCCAATTTGGCGTGAAAACCGCGAACCTGGCAACTCTGCCCACAGTGAAGTTTTAACTGGCTTTTTGCATTCATTACTAAAACATTCTGGTCTGATTGTCATAATTATAGACAAACAATCTAATTAAACTAACACACACAGTTGTACTGTTCATGAATTTTACTTAACACAAGTGATAAAGTCTGTAGTGCGTGGGCTCTTCTATTCTCAGACTTTATGTGCCTTTATTTTAACAGATAATGTATTTTAATAAGTTGGTTTGACATCATTAGGTTTAATAACATGAGTTTAATTGATTATTATTTTATATTTGTGTATAAAACAAAGACAATAATATATGAATATGTATGAAGATGCATGTATGTTACATTATTACTAATATTTAATAAAATGATGAAAATATAACGTCAAAACAGGCTCAGCTCAAGCGTAAACGTAAAACAGGTATTGTAAACGTAAGTTTTAAGTATCGTAAACGTAAATGTAAATCTCTAAATTAAACTGTAAAATCATAAATTAAAAACATAATCATAAATGAAAAATACTGGTTGTAAATGTAATACTTACATTTCAGCTACTCAATTTTATTTTTCACAAGTTACGGTTACAATAAATTTATTTTTGAACCTTATTTGATGGGGGGTGGGGCTCAACGTTCATTGGCTAGAGGGACATATGAAAATGTCTAAAATGAATGATGTAAGGCACATGGATGTTTTGTGTGTTTAATGTGAGTGTCATTGGCTACAGACACTGAAACACTTCACACTTCTTCTGGTAATTGTGAGACAGTCCCTAACACTGCAGGTGTCGAAGCACAAACATAAAGCTAAGCGGCTGTATTCTGGCTTCATCATAACAAGTGCAGTTTAGTAAAGGATGCACTTGAAGTTTGTTGTCTTCTTCCATTTCAGCACCATTTTCGGTCGAATAATCTTGGTTGCCGAATATTTGGTCCATCCAAAATTAACACAGAGTCACTTATTTTTAGCCTGCATTGTGGATGTTTACTCAATATGTTCAATAAAATACATGAATAGTACAACTGTTTGTGTGTTATTAGTTTAATTAGATTGTGTTGGTCTATAATTGGCACAGATAACAGCTTGGACCACATTTTATTAGTAATCAATGCAGAAATCCAAGTAACTCCAATAGGTTCACTTACTTTTTCTCTCAATTGTACAAAGCTGTATGCAATGTAGTGGTTGTAATTCAGGTCATTATTTTTTATGAGATGCTCACAAGACATCAGCATAAAGATAAATTAGGACATTATTGAGGTGAATTTGTTTCAATGACTATGATGTAAATTACGTTGACGTCCCCTTATGTTGTAGTGGTGAAGGAATTGGTGTGTGTAATCAAGTAGAGAAACCTGTGAAATCAAGCATAATCACATTTCTAACATAAGCAGCAGTGAAGAGGAAGAAGCATGTGAATGTGAATTTGTGCTGTGCAATAAATTACATGCAGCAAAACAAATCTTCTCTGATGTGAAATTCACTGCAGCTGGAAAGTCGTGTTCAGATGTCAAATTAGCACAGAGCTTTGTGAGGAGCTGAGTGTAGAAGAGAGTGTCCTGTCTCACCTCTCCACTCAGGAGGGTGTCCTGGAGCTTCTCTGTACTGCCCACTGAGAGGCTGGAAATGGCACATCGATCTGTGGAGTCACCGTACAGCCTCTCACCACAGCCTCAAATTAATTACGCATGAATGAGAGCACACTGGCTCACACCTCCTCTTTCATTTTCTGTTTTACTCTTTTATTTGCAACTAGAATGATGAGCACTTTTAACATAAAATATGTGTAAAACTGGGGTGCTGCAGAAGAAACATGTGATTGTTTGATGAATTGTTCAATGAGTGGGGCTTTGAAGGAACATATCTAACAAACTGTACAAATACAGTGGAACCTCAGTTTGTCATTAATCTGTTCTAAAGTGTATAATGATAACCAAAACGAACGATAACTGAAGCCCATAAGAAATAATGTAAATTAACTAATTAATCTGTTCAAGACAATCCAAAATATGAACAAAAATACATTTTATGTAAAATAACTACACTGCTCAAAAAAATAAAGGGAACACTTCAACAACACAATGTAACTCCAAGTCAACCACACTTCTGTGAAACCAACCTGTCCAGTTA
>BRDA01017429.1:1051-16248 GCA_036984385.1 Crenuchus spilurus | reverse complement strand
AAAATATTGACATTTGCCATCAACACATCATTGCATTCAGTTTTTATTCACAATTTGTATAGCGTCCCAACTTTTTTGGAATCCGGTTTGTAGATTTTTGGAACAGTATAAATTGTGTCTTGAACTGATTTGGCGATGCATAATCAACATTTTGTTGCAGTGCTACAATCTACAGGCTAGCACCCTAGGTGATCTACACGTGGGAGGTAATTTCTAAGCAAGCATAAGGCTCCCTACTGAACTGAGTCTGCAGTCTGCATCCCGACAGCATTCTGAAATATGCACCCTCAGGGATTCATCTCTGAACTGAGACACTGAATATGTTTAATGACAGTCCACTAGGAGCATTTAGAGAAGGATACTGAAGTTGATTCTCTTCCAGCACAGCAAGCTAATTTCTCATTGGCACCCACATTATTAGTGGCTGTGTAGCATCAAGAGCTGCTTAAGTGTATATTCAAGCTAAGACTGATTATGTTACGTGCATATATAATTTATGTAGTGTAAAATGGGCCCTGAATGAGCCATCTAACATGTAAATAAATCTAATCTCATATAGGCTTTTCAGTTATTAATGACAAACCATAATAAAATGAAAGACTGATTTCTCTTTTAGGATAATGAAGTTTTACAGTATATAATAAATATGGATAATGGACAAAATAATGTAGATAATGGAAAAAATTCTGGACTTGTAAGTCTACATGTTCCTAATAATCCATTTTAGAAAAGTTATTAATTGTAATAATCGATAGGCTTGAAAACAGCAGAAAGTATCTTTTAAAACAAGCATTTCAACTGGCTTCTGTTATTAATAAAAAACTTCAAGACATTGTGGCTTTTAAGAAAAGTCTGTTACCTCTGCCTGGGTAAACTTAAAATGAGAAACTCTGATCTATGGTGTCATGGAAATGAATTGTTGTGCAATGTGCATTTTTTAAACTTTCACTTTGAGGATCTGTTCTGCTAAATTGTAGCTTGCCATGCTTAAAACATCACCATAGACATTGTGTAAGAGAATCCATCAGCAGACTAATATTATATATATATATATATATATATAGATAGATAGATATAGATATAGATATATACATACAGCGCCTTCCATAATTATTGGCACCCCTGCTTAAGAAGTGTTCTTTGGATACATTCTTTTTTAAGAAAAATAATATAGGACAACAATGCAAAAAAGAGAAAAATCTAAGCTTTAATTCAAGTGCCTTTATTTGGTGGGGGAAAAAATCACACATTAAGAAATAAATATTTTGAATGAAATCATGTGTGCCACAATTATTGGCACCCTTGGTTTTAGTACTTTGTACAACCTCCTTTTACCAACAAGACAGCACTTAGTCTTCTCCTATAACTCTTCACAAGATGGGAGAATACAGAAAGAGGCATCTTTGACCATTCCTTTTTGCACAACCTCTCTAATTGTCCAGAGTCCTGGGTTGTCTCCTATGCAGTCTCCTCTTCAGATCACCCCACAGGTTTTCTATTGGGTTGAGGTCTGGGGACTGAGATGGTCATAATAAGAGCTTGATTTTGTGCCTTGTGAACCATTTTTGAGTACAGATTTGGCCACATGTTTAAGGTCATTATCTTGCTGAAAGACCCAGTGATGACCCATTTTCAGCTTTCGGGCAGAGGCCACCAGATTGTGATTCAAAATGTCCAGATATTTCACAGAGTTCATGATCCCATGTATCTTTACACGGTTCCCAGGTCCTTTGGAGTAGAAACAGGCCCACAGCATCACCAATCCTCCCCCATACTTAACAGTGGGCATTAGGTGTTTTTCTGCGTACTCATCCTTAGTGTTATGCTTACAGTGTTTGTTGCCAAAAAGCTCTGTGTTGGTATAATCTGACCAAAGCACGCGATCACAGTTAAAATTCCAGTACCACTTGGCAAACTCCACTAGTTTACGCTTATGAGTATAACTCAGAAAAGCCTTTATCCATGCATGCCTCCCAAACAGCTTGTTGGTATGTAGATAGTGCCTGATGGTTGTTTGGGAGACCTCATAACCCCAAAATGCTACCATTTGATTCAATTATCTTACAGTGAGCTTTAGAGAACTTTTTACTTCTCTTGCCATCCTTCTCACTGTGAGTGGTGGCAAGATACACTTGTGTCCCCTTCCAGGCTTGTTTGTCACAGTTCCAGATGTTTTGAAGGGTTTGATGATTGCTCTGACTGCAGATAAGGGTATCTGCAGGTGAGTGGCTATTTTCTTGTAGCCATTGCCTGATTTATAAAGGTCAACACACATCTGCCTTACTTGAATAGTGTATTCTCTTGTCTTTCTTTTTATTTTCACTTGAGTTGAAGGTTGCTTTTTACTAAACTTTTTCAGAGTGAGATTATTCTTCTGCAATAAAAAAAAAAAAATTATTTTATGGCTTTTAACACATTTTATCTAAGGGTGGCAATAATTTTGGAGGGCATTGTATATATATAATTTTCATTTCAATAAAATTTCCATTTTCAGAAAATGAGTATTGTGCAGTGTGTAAACATTGTTGACATTTTCAAACATACCATTTGAGTCCATGCAGTCTATATACAGTACATATATGATCTGATAGGCTGTTCTGATGAGGTGAAAGTAATATAGGATATGAGCCTTTTAAAGTACCTAAACATTAAATATATATATATATATATATATATATATATATATATATATATATATATACACACAAGCAACTGTTTGTGCTTTTCCTGTCATATGCAAATGACAAACAAGTTATTGTGTTGAATATTGCAATAGATATAGTTTTGATTCTGTAAGGTACATTATGTCTTGTCATAGATGACCAAAAGCAATATCCCCGTTCGGCTTAACAGTATTTGTAGTATGCTTATGTACTGAGCTGAGCTTACTGCGTTAATCATGTTTATGTGAAATATTGTGCAAATGATATTACCACTACATCAGATAGGCTTATCCTGCATGATTCCCAGTGGAACATGTGGAGGAAATTGGCAAATAAAAAGGAGTTGAGGTGTAATCCTGACTAGGTGATAAGGCTGCAGTGTTTTTTTTCCTGACTGTTAATCTCCAGCAAACACCCTCGCTTGTTTCACTGCAGTTTGGAATCACTCTTTCTCCAGACTGAGCGACACAGCAAAGAAAAACAGCCAGGACGAATAGTCTCATTATGCTGCAAACACTGTTTGTTTATGAATTCATATTAGCCCAAGTATGTGATGGATATCTTAATTAACTCCATTACTCACTCTAATAATGGCAACTTGGTGACTTTATAGTTTTTCAACGGGGACTAATTCATCCTTTCTAACCTTTTGCCACTGTGCTTTGATGATAATAATAATATTTAAAAACAATTGCTGCTTGCTTGTTGTGTTCACAAACCCACCACGGCCCCTACTCTAAAGGGAATACACATGGCAAGCCATAGACTCTAATTTGGGAATCCCATGCATAATTTGCACAAATGTCTCACCTTACCTTTGGTTAATTACCCTTGACTGTTCGCTGAAATGTAATTAACAGTCTCCTGTTCTCAGAGACGGCGTCAGCATTCTAATATGTAGTGCCAAAGTCTTTGACTTTCAAAGATAGACTGTGTCATTTTATGCCACATCTGCATATAAAACTCTTCAAATCCCTCATCTTGGTCATTTCTATAGAAAAGATTCACTGAGTATAGCATCAGATGAGGGACATCTAAAGAAAATAATGCACACATTCTGCTCTTTAGCTACAACAATAATATAAAACAAGCCACACACTCCACTCATTAGTAGTTAAGAGGTATACAATTAAAGTAAGTTGGTAGGCATAAAATGAAGTTATCAAAATATGATAGGCTGAAATTTTCAATTAATGGTTTGGTTTATTATTAACAACAGTGCATCATGAAGCAAAGTTGTATTGAATAATGATTAACCTAGAAACATAATGGTCAAAGATTAGCCTAATTATACCAGTAGCCAATTTTTTAAATATAACTTACATTTCTACAGACATATTCATGCTATAGCATAAGTTTTTTAAACTGTTGTGACATTAACAAAAATGGCATGCAACATAATAATAATTCAGTCATAACTGGAGTCTATTAAAAATGTTATATCGAATTTATTCATTTTAATTTATTTTATTGTGACATAAAATCCATTGAGATTCTTAACAGTAATAAATGTGTATTTTCTTCTTTGACACAACATATGCCTGTGTTTTTTAATTACATGATCTACTATTTTTAATTATATTTATTTATTTGTGTATGCATTTGTTTATTTATAAATATTTATTAATGATTTTTATCATAAATAAGTTGAAATGACATTAATTTTAATAAGGTATCATTTTAAATGAAAACAGAAATAAACAAAGATTGCTAAAGATTCTGATTAAGTTAGATAGTACGTAAGCTGAGCAAATGTCTCAAATGAAACATGAAATGAGACATTTTTAGTCTGGCTGTCACAATGTCATTAAAATATTCAAAAACTTTTAATTACATCAAAAAGGAGGGGGCAAATGTTTCATATATTTTGACAATGGTAACTGTTGGGGTGTAATAAACTACAGTGAATGTTGACTGATAAAATAAGTAGCTTTGTAAAGTATGTCAGAAAACCATATAATAATCTTCCATGGTGAAGTTATGGTAATCTATGTAACAATCAATAAAGTAAATTGTCAAACTGCAGTACTTCAATAGAGTCTGTATGTACAAGACAGAGAAGTGAGAAAAGCTGCAATATCAGACTGACATACTAACAGGCCTTGAGTCTTAAAAAGATATTTGTGATGATGTTTTTACAGAAGCATTCTCTAAAACTAGGTAAACATATATTAGAAGTGATTTGTAGTTAGCAGAAGTCAGCCCACTCTGTTGGCCAAAGCAAGCACAAGGCAAGACATCTAACCATCTGCTCTGCTGCCAGGATTTTAATTCACAGCTAAAATCTGGGATATTTCCAGGGGGCAGCTCCACAAATGGGAACTTTCCCCAAATGCCTGGTTGCCTTATTATATAGGGTTCTTTGTATTTTATTTTCTTACAGGACTTAGCAACAGATGATAAAAAAGAACATTTTTAAACGGAGCATTGCTATGTCAATTAATATGTGTGGTCATATAAATTGGTAG
Source organism: Crenuchus spilurus (assembly GCA_036984385.1). Lineage (NCBI taxonomy): Eukaryota > Metazoa > Chordata > Actinopteri > Characiformes > Crenuchidae > Crenuchus > Crenuchus spilurus. The sequence continues at coordinate 11,117 of BRDA01017429.1, read as the reverse complement.
ACTACTCTTCCCTGGCTTTGCAAGTGACTTTATCCATTTTAAAAGCAAATAATGATATGGTAATGCTTCCCAGTGAGTTCCTCTTCTGTTACATCTCACCACTACTAGAGTAGTAGCCCTCTGTCTAAAATCCCAAGACCATGCTACTATAAAAGGAGGATAAAATCCACACTGTAAGTGCTTTACTGATGAATAATGAAAGAGAAGAGAACAGCGTTAAATGTGCACAGTTCAAAGAAGTCCCATCTCACCTATTTAACACATGAGAGGCCTTAGCAAGAGACAAAACGGTGGAGGCAGCTTAATTCTGATACTGTAATGTAAGCTGTCATGGGTACAAAAGACAAGCAAAGCCTGATAACAATGTACTTTTTCAAGGGGCATGAAAAACACTGCCAGTCAGTTCCTGGCTGTCTCTGAGACAAAAGCACAGCTCAAATATTGTCAAAATATTTGCACGTTTTTGCAACAGTAATCCTGGGACATTTGTCTTTTTATCCTGCACTGAGCACCAGCGATGATGGAATGGAGATCATGCCTAATGATCTTTTGAATAACAATAAGACATGAAGTATCTGCAGAATCTTTTTGTTTTTGCTGAAATCCATAAAAGGCTGACAGCTGAAAGCGCCTGCAGATAATAAATGTGCTGCAGAAGTTATTATGGTCAAGATAAACTTTATTATCAGTTGCTATCAAAGCACTTACAGCAGTAGCTGTAGGAACAATTGATCTAAAGGTGTCTTTTGAAAATATAATTGTAACATATTAATTAGCCAAAGCTGTAGAGCAATTGAACTGTTAAATACTTGCATAAGGCTTTAAAATCTATTATGTTGCACAGATAAATCTGAATACTGTAGGTTGTCAAAGCTAATGATTTTAAAACCATCAACTGTACAAATCAATCTGCATATATATTGTAAATTATGATCTATATCTTGTTATTTGATGTTTCCTCAGACCCTCCCCTCCACATATGCACATATTCAGATCCCTTATATCTCCTTTCACAATGTTTAGCAACCATTTTATATATTATTTCAGTTTTTTTAAGAATCTATTTTATTTTAACCTTTAAACAAAATACCCTAAAAGTAGTAAGGACGCCTTTTCTAATCTTCAAAACAAAGAACAAGACACAAATTCCCCAGCTTACTATTGAGCACAGTTTTAGATTGTTAGAGGACAACCTGACTGCCTTGCCACTTATTTGTTACATGTTCTTCACAACAGGTCCATTCTGTATAATATCATGTGTCAAAATTGTAAGATGAGTAACAGGTAGGGACAGTTTACAGCACAACTTCAGAATACCAGGTTTCCTTACTTTGCCAAATTGTAATGTGATTACTTATACAAGATAAAAGGAATATGTACAAATAAGCTTCCTGGACAAAACAATTAGTCACCTTTTGTGTTTAGTGTGTTAGTAGCTTCAGGCTCCTGCAGATGTTGTTGAACTAGTATGATCAGGATATAAATACCTGCAGGGTGTGTGACAGGATTCATAGATTGAGAAGATGTGGTACAGTGCAGTAAATGTCTTGTTCAATGTGTGGAAAATAAGGCACAAAGCAGATCTTAATGTTTGGCAAAAAGGAGTGATTGTATTTGGGTGCCAAAGGCCGTAGTGTGATGGAAGTAGCTGAATTTGCAGGTTTCTTGAAGCATGCAAGCAGGTTTTCCAGTGACAAAAATCTCACATCCTCCACTAAATTCTCTTCAGAATTGTGAGCTGAAGGCTGAAGACCTCTTGTGTGCCAGTCTATTCCATATATTCATGGTATGCAGTTCCCAGTGTTTGTTCTTTTAGAGACTGGTTGTGAAGGACATGCTAGAAGCAATTTTTGCCTGAAAGTGAAGTGATTTTTATTCAAATATTGTGAAACCCGACCACGGTTCCTGTCAATCAGTGTTGTATTTTGAACACAAGTCTGATGAGAATTTCCTGTAGACTGGGATTTACCACTGTTCCTAGACCCATATCACTGTACACTTTGATATCCCTGGAAATTTGATGGCTTGTTCTCTTTTTCATTTTTATTGATACGTATTTATCTTGTGTCAGTTAATGTTAAACACAACTTACTCATGCATGCTATACTCATTTTATTATTTGCAAGCATTGGTAGAAAAGTGTAGTAAAAATTGGAACAACATAAGTCCTGTTGTCTGATTTGATTAGGCTAAAATTCACCCGATTTAATTGGCTGAGCTAAGCTTTAAGCTTTCCACAATACTAGAAGAGGATTGGCATCTCTACTTATATTATAAACTCTCCGGTATATTCACTCTGTAATTGCTTCCTCTTTCACTGTATGTATGAGAAGGTGTCTCCCCCAGGTTCTAGTGTCCTGCCTCTCATTATGTTACCAATGTGAAGATATGACAGACTGGTTGAATACTGAAGAGTAAATGTGGAAAAAACTATTGAGGATTAAAAATAGCAATGAACATTTATTTTTGAAAGCAGGGATAAAACTATCCTTCAGATTTTGTCTACAATTCATAGCCTCTGCTTCAAGAGTTAAAATCTACACATGTGTCTTCTCATTGAAAAATGCTGTGGGAGTCAGGCTTACGAAGATTTGTCAAGAAGCTGTGTTCTTTCCAAAATTTTTACAGACATATACAATATAATTAGACAGTTTTCTCTCTGTGGTTGGCTACTCTACGTGCATAACAGACTAAAGATCCCAAGTGGACTGAAAAGTGAGAAATACAGGCACCTATAGTAGAAGGGAGAAAGGGAACTTAGCTCAGCTTACTTCGCTCAAGAAACGAGCCTGTCTAAGCAGAGCTAAGGATTTGATTAATGGCTACAGAATGACTCAGAGTCAGTAACCAGTGGTTTCATACATTTTCTGTACATGGCATGAGGCCAGATGCAAAAACTATGTGCATTTACCTAAATGATTGTCAAAATGTTGTTGTGTCAGCAGTTTTTGTTGAAGTATGTAAGACTTTTAAGCATATTTACTTAGATGTCCTGAGATCATCTCTAAATACAAATGAACTGACCTGCACTCTTTTTTTTACGTCCAGTTTTAGCTGCCATAGTGAATATAGTGGCCTAGCAGGTTCTGCAGGAAGCTGTTAAACCTCCACTGGGCTCTCCACTGTTTAGACTAATTAGCATGAAGGTCAAGGTGTTTAGTATTGATTCAAAGCTTTCAGAGCTGTACTACTGACTTTAGCTTTCAATTTGCGATAAAAATGGAAGTGTTTTCTGCTGAACTGCAGCTTTGTTTAAAAGAGTCACTGAAACTGATTCTGTTTGTTATAATGTTGTAGGTAAAAGCTATATCAGGATTATTTTTTACACCTTGTCAAATATGTGAAATATTCAAGCTAATTTAGTTTTATTGCATAGAGCAATTCAAGATGTCATAAAAAATGACCAAAAGTTTAGTTAAATTCTCTGAACTCTCAACAGACATAGGGTGACACACCTCCCCTGCTTTGTCCTCATGTTCTGTGTGTGTTTACATTTGCCATGTGCTTGTGTTTAGATTCACATCATGTCGTCCTGTCATGTGCTCTTTGTTTACGTTTAATACGTGCCATTCTTGTCTCCACATGAACATTTGTTTACATTTTCCACGTCTTGATCATGTCTTCACCCACAGTAATGTCATGTCATTTTACAACGCTGCCGTGTCATCCCATGTCTAATTAAGTGTGCTATATAGTTCCCTCATGTTTCTGAGTCCCTTGTCAGTCATTGAATATTGTAAATGTTTGTGAATTTTCTAGAATGTTTGTGAATGTGTACGTATGTCAATCACAATTTTACATTTTTAGGCATTACCACAGCCTCAACTGTGTTTGGATTTGTTAGCCACAGTGCGTGCTTGTTTGTTTTTGTAATAAAGTATTGCTTTTGGATACCCACCACTGCATCATCTCCTCCTGCCTATCCCCTTTGATCGTTACATAGGGACTGACTGGATAAGTGAGTATATCTGAAAATAATAGAATAACATGCCTACTTATGGATACAAATGTTGTACATCAATATTTGTATGCAGAAGTGTATAATTTTCCTTGCATGCTTTGAATGTCTCCCTCAGACTATAGTGTAAGTCACACAAAGAAAATTTAATTTTTTTCTTTAAATTATTCTCCAGATCAGTGGTGCCACAGTGAAAAGAGTGGACAGTTTCAGACGCCTTGTTGATCACATCTCTGTAATTTTTCACCCACATTAACACACTTAAGCAACTTTAAACTGCTTTTCAAGGTGCACTCTAGCTTGTACACCTGTACCATTAAGAGCATCCTGATGAGAAGCATCACAGCCTGGTTTGGGAACAACCCCAAACAGGATAGGCCATGATATCCAGTAAGTGATGTGATCAGTTGAGCACATCATCCAGACTGAGCTCCCTGACCTGCAGTGTAACTACAGCAAGTTCTGTTGGGCCAAGGTTAGGAAGACCCCCCAGTCATCCCAACAATGAGCTCTTCTCTTCAGATTTGTTACAAGGTTGTCATTGTTTGGTGGGCATTTGTATTAAGTTGCTTTTCCTAAAGGGAACATGGACATGGTTTAATTTTGAGAAAGAGTACTGTTACAGAACACTTTTTGTAGGGCTATCAATATTTAAGCCAAGGGGTGTACATTACAGAGCTAGAGAATGGTGCATCTGGAAAATGAAAGTTTGCCATCTGCAATACTGTGGCAGTAGCACTTTGCTTGTTGTTGGAGGTCTTCTGTAAAATTATTTTTTGTCCAACAAGCCAAATCCAATGACTAGAGACAAATCTGCTATAGCCAGCATGAAGCTGACTAATTACTAAACAGAACTGGAAATAGAAGTATGAAAGTGTACAAAACTACACATATGACTTATAACACTCTTAGAAAAAAATGAAAAAGAATCAAAGGTATTAACATGTTTAAATGGATTGCAATGCCCACTCCAGCACGCCTGTAGACATCACAGCATGCATATATAATTTATTTGATGCCATTTAGTAAATTCACTTATTTTGTGTAGAAGTTTCACTTTATTATTGCTTTAAATACAGCTGAGCTATTAATGTGCACACAGTGAGAATACTATAACAGGAACATGATCCGCAGCTTTCTTGCTTTAGTACATTTTACATTTCACTCAGAAAGAAACATGCTCAGCCAATTTCCCATTTAATGGGACTTGCATTTTTATTTATCAAAATCTCAAAGAATAACACAGTTCTGCTCTTTCATGTAGTACTGCCCTGTGACAGAATGCTGAACCTGCCCAGCACTAGACAAAATAACATAAAAATCATGCAGTTTCCCCCTCACCTCTTCCACCAAACCTCTCTCTAAAACCTGTAAGGCAAGTGCTGACGCCTGTAGTCTCATAGCAACGTATCACTGTTGTCTCAGTAGCTACAAATCAATCTGATTTCCGACAGCCTCTGCATTGCAGGCACAAAGCTCGCCACACATGGACTCAAGCTCCGTCAATAATGCGAGAGGGCTCCTCACAGGCAAGAGGACAACAAAGAGAGGAGAGGAGCAATTTATTCAAACCCAGTCAGCTCCTTAAGGAATATAAATATCCTTTTACGAGTGTCAGGAAGGATCGTCAGCATGACTGCTGTTGTTGTTTGTATGGTCTTTCCACAGAAGAATCTTCCAAGCAACACCAGAAAAACAGAACCCTATTGCAATAAGAGTACAGTAGCTTCTGTGCTTCTCTGATATGTTCATTTGTCTTTACACTCTGTATGTTATTAACAGTAAATCATTTCAGCAAGTTTATTTCCTTTGTGTTTCTTACTCTATGGTGAGAACACCATTGTGTGGTATTATAATGTATATTCCTATTGGTTCACCATCAGCCCTGAGGTTGTAAATAAGCATTTTTATTTTTAGATGATAACATCAAATGCCGCTGCTCCCATATTATGACCAATATGTGTGCAAATAAGAGGCAATAATATCTGTTTAAGCAAACAATTTCTGCAATAACAACCCAATTTCTGATGCAATATATCACATACACAGCATTTGAAATGAAAGCAGATGCATGTACCACATACATGATTTTTCTCCTTTGAATAAGATGTACTTTATAATAAAGTACTCGTTTGCATTGAAACTCCTATTGTTTCACTGATTTTGCTAACAACTAATGGATAACTAATGGCTAAGGCTTTACTGCATATCTTCTACTGTATACCAACATGCTATCAAACCTTTACATCATGTAAAAATGTTCCACTTTAAAAAGATTGTTTTAAGGCCATCACCCACCTTAGCAACACAAATATTCAGACACAATTATTTTTGCATTAAATCTATATTTTATGTAATATTGTTGGGCCAAATGGTATCACTAGATAGGCCACATATTTTGAAAGAGCAAAAGGACCTCAGACAATCAAGATAGTGCTTTTGAATTTGTCCCAGCAACTAGACAAAGTTGATTATTTGTTTAATTTTTGTCTTCCTCACACATGCATCTCCAAAGTCTCAAACTGGTCTCAGAAATGCTCAGAATGTGCCAATTCCACACATGATGAAAGCAGAGAATAAACTGTTCCTTCTTCTATTCAAAATTTCTAGTTTCTGGGACATGGCCAATAGCTTGGTTGTCACCATACCAATATCAAAGAGATTTATGATTGGTTAAATGAGCTTATGTTACCTGCAAGCAAACAAATAAAATAAAATATCACATTTCCGGTGTCTCAAACTATTTGTGCTTGGCAAAGAAGCCATCTGTTAAGCAGATGTTTAGATTAATTTAATGATGTATGAGTAAACAGCACAAATAAATTGCAATTTGTGTGTTTTGACATACATCATATACAAAGATATCTCTTTAAAGAACCAGACACTGAAAGATTGGGGAAATAAATATTGTTCTTTTATGGCATCACTGAAAAGTTGCCATTTTGTGTACCTTTATTGTGGAGAGTGTAAACAAAATACATTTCCTTTATTAACATCATCCATCCATCTATTATTCCACCCACTTAATCCTTATCATGGTCGTGGTCACTCCCCTACCCCCTCACTGGCGCAAGGCAGGGCATTACACTATCCCAACTAAGGCCTGGAGAGGGCGCCAGTCCATCTCTGGGTGCACACATGCATATACACTGACAATTTAGAGTACCCAATCCACCTGACCTCCATGTTTTTGGACTGTGGGAGGAAACTAGAGACCCCGGAGGAAACCCAAGAAGACACGGGGAGAACATGGAAACTCCGCCCAGATAGGGACTCGAACCCAAGACCTCAGCACTGAGAGGCAAACATGCTAACCACTAAGCCACTGTGCCGCCCCCAGTTCATTGTAAGAAACTGTAAACTCCAACTGTCTCCTGGGTGGCAAGACTGACGGGGCTGCTCACTGCTTCATAAATCTGTGCACATACTGGTGTGTGTATGTGTGTGTTCACTAAAGGGATGAGATAAAGACAGAAGGTTCTTCATCCTTTATCTTATGCAGAGCTTCTATACATTTTAAGTTTTAATAATTATGTTATTCACACTCATTTCCTTTTATTAAAATACATTCACAACTGAGAGGTACATTAACACCCTAGCAGAACCCAAATGTACCCATCTAATAGTTTTTATTGTAGACATTGTTCCTATCACCACTATCAAGTTTCTTTACAATCCACAATTTCACATCCACTTGCATTCATTTACTTTGTTTTGATTTCAATAACTGAATTATGGCAAGATTTTGAAAGGAAATCAATTTAAATCTCCTTTAATGAAGACTTTAGCTGATGCGTTGAATCAGTTGTGTTAGTGCAGGAGAACATGTGCAATGAAAGCAGACTCCAGGACCAGAATATAAGAACAATGCACTATTTATTCTTTCTAGTAAATCTCATTACTATTTTTTCTACAAAAACCTCCTCAGAATGGAGAATAAGGCTATTTGGTATACATCCCTCATTTAAATTCTGTTCTCACATCACCCATGATTGTGATGGTACTCTAAGTCTTAAATACATTAATCTTGATCTCAGATCTCTTGGGAAATCTTCCACTGCTCAATAAAAAAGCGCCATGTGGAGAGCTATATTTTACCATTTATGTTGCCAGATGCATCAGATTTGAGGAATATAAAGCTTCTTTTCTCTCTTACTCAACTGCTTCTAAATGACAACCTGTTCTACGTGATCTATTGTTCTTTCAAAATGCCACGCTTTAGGTTATATAGATTGACCCAAGCAGCCTCTTCCAGTAATGATTCACAATTTATGGATGGAGTTGGAGTGTTTGATCGAACATAGGAAACTGTGTTATACAGTGTGTTAACAGACCACTTATCTGGACATTTTACATCTTAGTGTATTTTATAGTATACAATGAAGCATATTTATGTAAGTTTATCACATTTTTATTAGAGTTCTACTTTGACAGCTACATAAAATGAAGAATAAAGCCAATTGATAATTGCATTTATCAATACCACAGTTAATATTCAGATTTATTAATTGTGATTTTCTCAAATAATTGTGATGAAATGATTATAGAGTAGTTGTGACAGTCCTATGTGATAAGGGTACATTTTTAAATTAGAACTGCAGACATGCAACCTCATTTATTATTGAATTATATAAGCTGTTATACAAATTCACTAAAGTCTACTATTATGATATTCAAACACACACACACACACACACACACACACACACACACACACACACACATATATATATATAAAATCATAAGTTTATCATTATTGTTCTATAATTATTGTGTAATTATTCTGAAAAAACTGAAGATTTCAAATCTATTGATTCCTCTCTAAAATATTAATAATAAAATCAAATCATTGTGTGGACTCAGATCTTCCACACATTTTTCCATCATTATTACACAGCAGTTTTCATATTAATGCAATAATAATAATACATTATTGATTAATGGTGTTGTTCTTGTCTGATGGTGCATATTGACACAATTGAAAATCAGATGTTTTAGAGATAGCCAAAACTCAGTATTAGGGCCCTACTAAGTTCATATGATATTTTCATGAACCTAGTCTCTCAAACATCACAGATTTCACATATTTTATAAGAAATGTGATTGATTTGGTCTCTGGATGACTTGCTGAGCAAAGATGTGCATTAACATTACAGTAGAGTAGAGTACAGTACAGTACAGACTTAATTACAGTACAGTTTTGAGACCTCCAAACAGCATGTTTACTACAGTTTCATTTATTAAGGACATTTCCCCAGTCCTTTATAGCAATCAGCAAAGTACAAACTTCCTTACAGCACAGTTTCCCAGCCAGTAGGGGGAAATCTCCCCAGGTCATTGTCTATAGTCACTCAATTTGCCAAGGAAAGAGGCATTAGCTGTGTGGGGAAGATCCCTCTCTGGAAGCCTAGTACTAACTTCAGTATAGTGTCACATTTCAGCAACTCATGCCAAACTGAACCGGGGTGAATGATGCATTAGTTCAACTTTGATGTCAAAGTTGCAGCACTCTTGAATGCTTCCCTTATGAAATAATTATTGATTTCATGAAAAAGGGCTCATTTCACAGTGTGGGATGTGATTCTCAGGGTTGTGAATTTGGTAGGACTATAGTTACTACATTTTAGTACATGTTAGTATACAACTACTCATAACCTATCATTTATAACTTACTCTTACTCCTAACTTTTTTATACCTCACTCATAGCCTCACATATAACCTGATGCAAATATCTGACTGGAAATATTCTGGATAACATGATGGGCAATTTTCATTTATTACAATACTATGATGTTTTTTTATACAGCTTATGTACAATACTTCAACCACCAAGGTGCAGTATTACATTTACACAGAAATATATGAAGTATTAGAGACCCATACTTGAGTAAAAGTACAAGTACTCTATCAAAAAATTTACTTGAGTAGAAGTTGAAGTGTTCTTTAAAAACTATACTTACTCCGATACTCACTCCATATTTTTTCAATCCTCATTCTCATTCAATATTTACTATCCAATACTCATCAACATATGATTGTACATGATTTTACATCATTGATATCAGGATGGTTTAAGTGTTGGGACTCTTAGTGTAGGGTGTGACACT
>BRDA01017428.1:3096-17460 GCA_036984385.1 Crenuchus spilurus | reverse complement strand
CCACCATTGATCGTATCCTAAACCACAACAGTATGAGGATGAAGCAACTGTACAGAGTACCTTTTGACCGTAACCCAGAGAGCGTCAAAGTGCAAAGATTCCAGTAAATGGAAGTAGGTGTTCAATACTGCAGTCTAGCATAAATATGTCTTTCTGTACCACTTACAAAACTACACATATTTTTACAGAGTGTGTTTCAACTGGATTCCTTAGAACAACCCCATGAATACATTTATATGGATGAAGCTGGGTTCAATCTGACCAAAAGGAGGAGGAGAAGCCGAAATGTGATTGGCCAACGAGCAATTGTTACAGTACCTGGCCGGCGTGGTGGGAATGTAACATTATGTGCTGCCATCAGCAACAATGGGGTTATCCACCATCATGCCACACTGGGGCCATACAACACTCAATGTCTCCTGACATTTCTGAGTGATCTTAGAGATATTGTTTTAGGCCGTCAGCAGCAGGATCACGAGCGGCCAGGGCATCTTGTCTATGTCATTGTATGGGACAATGTGAGTTTTCATCGTGCCATCCAGGTCAGAGAGTGGTTCAATATCAACCAAGAATTCCTGAATGTTTTCCTTCCACCATACTCCCCTTTCCCCAACCCAACAGAGGAGTTCTTCTCTTCATGGCGTTGGAAGGTTTACGATTGGCAACCCTACACCAGGGAAAATCTCTTGCAGGCCATGGAATTGGCCTGTGATGACATAGGAGTGGATGCGTGTCAAGCATGGATCCGCCATACTAGGAGTTTTTTCCCACGCTGCCTGGCCAGGGACAATATCGCCTGTGATGTAGATGAAGTCCTGTGGCCTGACCCAGCACGTCGCCATGATGCTGTAGAGTAGATGTGTTTTTTTTTGTGTGTGTGGTGTTTTTGTTACTGTAAAATAAAATGCTAATTAAGAGTTTTGTTCTGAAAAAGTATTTTCCTTTGTGGAAAATAAAGATTATTTCAGAAGCTTCATGATCTTATCCTTGTGTTTTCTTTTTTTCCTTGTTGTGTGTAATGACTGCTCAGTAGTGTTTGTTCTTTTGATTTCTTCGAGGTCTGATTTGACAACAATGTTTGGTTTTGAGCACAGTTTGAATTATTTTGAGGCTAGAGTTTGGTTTTGCTGGAAGAATCAGAGGTTCTGTGAAAGTAGTTCGAAAATTGGGTTTTGTGTTTACAGTTTAGAGAAATGGATGGATGGTTTCAAGAAATGTGTTTTAGCAACTGAGAAAAACTGTAAGTTAGTATATTTACTTATATCTCTTATTCTAGTGTATATACTGTTTATTGAGCAAGTATATTTATTAACATCTCTTATTGTAATGTACATACCATCTATTGTAGATGTTCACAGTCTAATATCTGATATTCTAATGATTAGTAGTGGTAAAAAAAGCTTGTTTATGGACTAATATCTCTTATTCTAGTGTCTAATAATGTTTTATTAGGTTGTTTATTGACTAATATCTGACTTACTCTAGTGTTTAATAGTGGTAACTGTCTAATATATTCTATTCTATTATATGTGCCTAAGCACAATCCTTTAATGTAGGTCTAAAAGGCTATAAGTCTGTAATTAAGCTGTATAGTGGATTTCTTGGAATATTATAGTACTTATCATAGACATTTTAAAAATAAAACCTATTAGAGCAGATGCTCCTTCTTTTCAGGGTCTTATGTGATGTACATCTGCTGTAATATGGATGCTTGTTTGCAGAAACATTTGTGGCACCATCTGTGAGTGTTAAGACCCGACTTTAACTCCAATTTCTAAAGAAAATGGTTTGTAAGAATAGCATCTCCCACAGCAACAGGTTTCTTATCAGCATTCGTCACCTGACTGTGGAGGCTTCAGAGGGGCTCACTGTTGTCAACTCGTTTGTCTTCAGGCAGGTGAAGGGCTCTCTGGAGGCATTAATGTCTCATTAATGTCAACATTTCTTCACTGTCACCTTTTACTTCTGTTAAAGGCAGTCCACCAGAAATAGTCAATTATTTTTTACATAAACACTCTTACAAACCACTTCTAAACTCTTAACTTGGATATCCACTCAACGGGCAATACAGAAATAACTACTATACAGGTCCAGGGTAGACCATTGTTAGTTGGGTTATAAAAAAAGATATAAAATATCTGATGATCTGGTGCACCATCAAATCCATTATCTTCAAATGGAAATAACATGGTACCACAACAACCCTGCCAAGAGGGGGCTTCCCACCAAAATTATAAGACAGGGCTAGGAGGGCATTAATCAGAGAGGCAGCAGAGTTCCCAGGCACACACTGAAGTATCTGTTCATATGACCACAATAAGCTGTATACTCCATAGGGCTGGGCTTTATGGAAGGGTGGCCAGAAAAAAAGCTTTTACTGACAGACAAACATAGGAAAGCTTGTTCTTAATTTGCTAAAAGAACGGTGAGAATCCCCAAATGTATGGAGGAAAATGCTCTGGTCAGATGAGACCAAAATGGAACTTTTTGGCCACCAAGAAAAATATGTCTGGCTCAAACCCAACACGTCATCACCCCAAAAACATCATCTACACAGTGAAACATGGTGGTGGCAGCATCATTCTGTGGTTTCATCCGAGTTGAGGGGAAGATGGATGGTGCTAAAAACAGGGATATTCTTCAGCAAAACCTGTTTTGGTCTGTCAGTGATTTGAGACTGGGACTGGTTCACCTTCCAACAGGACAATGACCCAAAGCATAGTGCTAAAGCAACACTCAAGTGGTTTAACAGGAAACATGTAAAAAATATTGGAATGCACTAGTCAAAGCCCAGACCTAATCCAACTGAGAATCTATGGTCAAACTTGGAGATCTATATAAAAATCCCAGTGGCATGATGTGGCAAGCTCATAGAGACTTATCAAAATTTACATGCAATTTTCGCAAAAGGTGACTCTACAAAGTACTGATTTTAGGGGGGTGAATCGTTATGCACACTGATGTTTTCTGTTATGTTGTCCTATTTGTTGTCAAATGTTCAGAATTGTATGCGTGTGCTGTAAATTAAATGATGCAAACAGTCAAATAATCAATTTTATTTCCAAGTGTCAGGTAGCAAAACACAAAAAATGCCAAGGGGGGTGAAAACTATTTTTGTCAATCTGCCCATCTGTCCATCCAGTCATCCATCTACCCGTCAGTCTGTCTGTTTGTTCATCTATTTATTTTATTCAACTATCTATCTATCTATCTATCTATCTATCTATCTATCTATCTATCTATCTATCTATCTATCTATCCCTTTCATAAACATGCAGTGTTATTATAAAAGATGGTGGAAAGATCCTGATATCACTTTTGAATTCTTTAAGCTGGCCCTGTTTAATATGAATATTAATTAGCAGTGATTCCACAGTCGGCTGCAATTAAGACTCATTAGCGTAACTCACATTTGCGTTTAGAGATAAAAGCTGTGAATTAGAGGTGAGAGTCATAGAGCGTTCATCTCGGTTTTATCTCCATTTGTAATGACCTAGACTCGGGCGTGACTTCTGGACAACTGCTGTTTATCTGTCGCCATCGTGCCAAGTCAAATCTATGGGGACTGAAAACTAAAAAAGGAAAGATATGTAAGAAAGGGTCAAACGACATGGAGATAAACACATATTACCATTATCGGCATGGAGAAGAGGCTTTGTGCTGAATGCTGGTTTGTAATGATGGAATATGTAATGGAAATGGCTGATTAGGAATGGAAGGTTTAGTCTCAGCACTTGAAGAGCACCTTTTCTTGATCTTAGCCAAAGCCCTCTCCTTTAAAGAGCTTAAAACTGCATAGTAATGCTTCACTCTCTCATTAAAATCTGACCTGGCGACGTGTTTAAAACTAGGACAAGAAACCTTGGAAATAAAGGTTGCTAACGGATTCTAGAGTATGGAGATTGTTGGAGAAACACCAACATCTTATTCTGAGCTCTTACCACCCACAGATGAAGTCAATGATTATCTTGCACCAGTGGTCCATGTGAAAGTCTGGGCTGTATTAGATGACCAGTTCTTGTAGATGCTGGATCTGGCGTGTAGATCTGAGACATTTTGAGGCCCACATACACTCTATATGTCCAAATATACAGCCCTAATGAATGCACTGAGCTACTTTAAGTTTACACTGGTGTATAAAAGTACACACAGCTTATCTAGTCCATGTACAGCCAATACTAACCAAGTAGAACCAAGTTCTGCCAATAGGATATGACTTAACATGAACCTGCTGGGCTGTGTGGACATGTCAAATCCACTTTTTTCCATTCCAATTCACTTTCCCGTGCGGTCCTTCACTGGATATGCAATAGACAAATACAGGGTTGCCAGATCCCAGAAATTCTCCAGCTCAATGTCTGATAGAAAGACTCCTTACACAAGCTGATACTAGCCCAAAATCTCTAATCAAAGACATTTGAAGAAGCTTTAAAAATCTTATATTCAAACTGTGTCATTCATTTTCTGGTCTATTTATACAAAAAAACCCACACCCTGCCACCTCTGAAGTTTACCCAAGACTGTATTTTCAACATGATTCAATATTAACTATAATTTGAAATGCCCAAAAACGTTAATTATTTTGTATATAATAATAATATAGAATTGTAGAAAGTTATACATGTGAGTACTGTGCATCAATTTTCTGAGAAGACTGAGGAAAGCTCACCTCCCGTCATCACCACCTTCTGCAGAGGAACCATTGAGAGCATCCTGAGCAGCTGCATCACTGTCTGGTTTGTGAACTGCTCTGCATCTGACTGCAAGACTCTCCAGTGTAGTGTCAGGATGGCTAACAAGATCACTGAAGTCTCTGCTATTTCTCACAGATATTTTCAACAAGAACTGCATCCAGAAAGCTCCCAGCATTGTGGAGGACCCATCACATCCATAACATGGTCTCTTCATGCTGCTGCCTTCTGGTAGAAGATACAGCAGCATTCAGACTCTCACTGCTAGACTGTCCAACAGTTTCATCACTCAGGCTGTCAGACTCCTTAACATTCACAGTCTGACTCTCAGGGACTAAATATCACTCATATTTGCACAGCACTGTATTTGTTTACAGATAATGAGCATAATCATAGCACATTTGCATATTGTAAAATAAAACTGTTAAAAACTCTGCTGCTACACTCTGCAGGCTGTAACCTTGCTTCCCAAAAAGATAACCACTCAGTACCACATACTGACAAACATCACATTTGTCCTTTTTCCTGTAATTTGTCTTAGTCTAGTTAGACAAGCAGTGTTTTGTATGTTTTGTATATATTAGGGCTTGTAGATATTGTATGTTTATTGTTTTTGTCGCATTTGTGTTATATGTTGGTCCTGGAGGAATGTTATTTCATTTCATTATGTACTGTACTGTATATAGCTGAAATGACAAAAACCTCTTGAACTTGAATTGTACACTGCATTTACAGTGCATTGTGGGTAACAATATAGTGAGCTATACAGCACTGCAGTTAAATTATTTCACATTACAAACAAAACACGTGCATCTATGAATGTGAACCATCTAGATCTGAGCAACAAATCCAAGTAATGAGGCTTGTAATGTAAACGTAGCCTTGGTTGCTTGTCTCATAGGGTTTGTACAGCCCTGTTGCTCCTTTCACATCACCCTCCTTCCACTGATACTGAAATTTGTATTTACCAGCTGATGAAATCCATCTGTGAGAGCAAGCTGAACATAGACACCCCTACACAATCACAGTGAACCCTATTGTCCAATGTCTTCTCAGCCACATGCTGGTCCATGTACATCTGTTTTTAGTGACAAAGCTACGTGATGTCAACGTGTTTGATCCACACCCTCCATATTGTGCTAAACTGAGTGTTTGTATGCAGTCGCTGAGAACCTTCATACAGTGTGAGCGTATACATCACAGCCTTTATCCATACACAACAACCATTCAGATGTGAGGTTTGAGTTACCACCAAAGTTTTCCAAAATCACACCCTGCACGCCTGGCTTCAGAGACATTTATTTATAAGTGTAGACAGCAGAAAAACGCTACAGCCGAGGCTCCCAACACATCTACCGTCACATTTAACAAGTGTTGTCTTCACGCCAGGACATTCCAGCACCATATCCGGTGACCCAATCACAGATGAGGTCACGAGGAAAATAAGTGGCATCTGTATGACATCTGTACTCCAGCAAAATCCAATCCAGCTCCTGATCACATTCCAACATTCTGCTGTGCCGACATTTCCATTTACACTTACAGAACACAGCACAGATGTGTCCCATTGCAGAGGCATCTCCGGAAATATAATACACATGTTTACAGATATGACTGAATGAACTGGAAACAGGTATTATTATTAGTATTATTATTATTAATTTATTGCTGTCCAGTCATTTCTAACTCCTGGTAACCCTTTGCACAGTGTCTCTCCTTAGGTTTTTCTCTAAAGGTTTCTTAAGGCTCATAATTGTATTCATTCATCTTGTTGCTGGTCCAAGAAGCATAACTGTCATGTCAAGTGAGCTGATACTTCTCATAATGTGTCCAAAAATAAGCCAGTTTGGTTATCTGGGACTCTGGTGAACCTTTCATTTGGTTCAGGATCCAAAAGACAGAACCAGAGACATTATAACAAAATAGAAATGATCATAGTATGGCATCTAATTTATGAAAAGTCCTGCCCTTCAACATAAAGACCCAGTCAGCCTGCTGAGAAAGTGAAATAAATCCATAAATCAATCAATCCATCAATCCATCCATCAATCGATCCATCAATCTATCCATCAATCAATCCATCAATCCATCCATAATTCCATCCAAAATTCCATCCAAAATTCCATCCATCAATCAATTCATCAATCAATTCATCCATCGATTCATCCATCCATCCATCCATCAATTCATCCATCCATCCATCCATTGATTCATCCATCGATTCATCCATCGATTCATCCATCCATCCATCCTCCGATCAATCCATCCATCCTCCAATCAATCCATCAATTCATCCATCGATTCATCCATCCATCCATCCATCAATCCATCCATCCATCCATCAATCCATCCATCCATCCATCAATCCATCCATCCATCCATCCATCCTCCAATCAATCCATCAATCCTCCAATCAATCCACCAATCCTTCCATCAATCAATCAATGCATCAATCAATCCATCAACCCATCCATTAAGCAATCCATCAATCCATCCATCGATTCATCCATCCATCCATGCATAAATCAATCCATCAATCCATCCATCAATACATCCATTAAGCAATCCATCAATCCATCCATCCATCCATCCATCCATCGATTCATCCATCCATCCATCATAAATCAATCTATCCATCACTCCATAAATCAATCCAACAATCCATCCATCAATCAATCCATAAATCCATCCATCAATAAATTGCCCTTGAGCAAGCACCTAACCCCCAGCTGCTTACTGGTCCAGGCATGTGTGTCCTCACTGCCTCCTAGTGTGTATATTTGTGTTCACTGCATGGAAAGGTGGAGGTCAGATTCCTCTGTGTGTCTCACTGTGGTTAAAGTGTTAGAGTTGGTTCTTCCTTAAACAGAAACACCACTTTTCTCCTTCACCCAGTAGGTGTAATGGATGCTGCAACACTAGGAAATATTCTTTAAAGTTTAGGGAGCTTTTCTTCATTTTGGTTTTGTCATTCCTGGACGTCAGAGAGTTAATGAGGAAGGCCCTTTTGGACCGCAGCACCACAGGCTACCCCATTTGTCCAAGGAAAGCGAGAACAGATAAATTCGCTGAACGCAGGTAAACAAAGCACCACAAACAATAAACAACTCATCCAGGTGAGAGTAAATAACACGAGTCGGTGAGGAATGTGCTGTAGCATGATTGATAGCTTCCAGCTGCATTCATTTCCATGTGTTTTTTCCCCCACACCCACAGTCGGTGGAGCTGGCCAGTGCATTCTCATGTTTTATTGGATCTCTCCGCTGGCTTTCCGCTTCCACACTGGTTGCTTCCTCTGCACCATCGACAGAAATCAAGGACACGCTTGGACCCAGACAAATCAGCATTGGCAAACGCACTAGGTGTGAAATGCAGAGCTGTCCAGGCTCTGTCAATACTGCCGCACCAAGCCAAGCTAGCGTAGCCTATAGCTGAAGGTTAGATATGTTATTAGTGCTACGCTATCCTAAAGTGCCATAAATATGAATGAGGAATGATCGGTGGCGTCCTGAAGGGAGTTGTTGTTTACGCGCGGAAGTCGTCTATGAGGAAATAGAAGGATTTCAGCTAATGTAGGATTAGCAGGAAATCCTCAGCTGTGTTATCATGAATGAAGTTGCTCATGGCGCCTCAGAGCTCTTCAAAATATCTGCAGACTTGGGAAAGTAATGCATTGAATTGACTCTGTTGGAAATCTTTGTTTTGTCCAAAAGAAAGAGAAACAGTAAACAGTGAGATGTAGTTCTTTATTGAGAATGAGCGTTCATGGTCTGCAGGTCTCAGTCTGAGAATCCAGTTGAGGAAAGAGATTGTTGTTAGAATTGTGCCTCTTGTCCAAACTAATGGAGATATAAAGCTGATTACTGATTATTCCATTCTAGAACAATGCTGACATTTTCTGTGCGACATGAAACCACCAGTAGGGGGCAACCAACTCTCATTCACAAAAATTATGTTGGCAAAATATCTGTTCGTACGAGGGTGAGTAAAGATGAATCATAATTTAGTTATATTAAACCTTCTGTTGGCCACAATGTCTTATCAACACTTCCTGTAATAGATCACTGTTTCCATAATCATTATGAAGATGTGAAGACAGCAGTGCATTTGTGGCTCAAAGCTCAGCCAAAAACATTTTGTACCCCCTTTCTGCGGGGTCCCTCATAGACAAAACATGAACATCAGGAAAATGTACTTGTTTTACATTTGAAATTCTTGTAAATTATCAAATATCAATGTGTGTGTGTGC
This sequence comes from Crenuchus spilurus, assembly GCA_036984385.1. Classification (NCBI taxonomy): domain Eukaryota; kingdom Metazoa; phylum Chordata; class Actinopteri; order Characiformes; family Crenuchidae; genus Crenuchus; species Crenuchus spilurus. The sequence goes on along the minus strand of BRDA01017428.1, from coordinate 8,520 downwards.
AGTGGTGTGAGTGTGTGTTCAGTTAGTGAAAGAAGGTGGAGGGACAGGTATAGCTCTATACAGACCTCCTCACAACGGTGATTGAGCAGAGACAAAACCCACTGCTCAACTTCAACTCTGATCATGTTAAACAATCAACTACAATTACAAAATTACAGTCTAAACACAATAAACATGTTTTAATAATGTTAATCTCCCAAGATGAAGAAATTTTGTGTTCAGGTTTGTAGATCTTGCACATTCTCATCAACATTTAAAAGTATTACATAGGGATCCTCAAATGATCAAAAATGGCATTTATGGCCAGTGAAAAGGGATTAAATTGCTTTTTAGGACTAAAAATGTATGTTCAGCAGTAAAAGGTAAGTATGTCGTATCATATTTCACCAGTTTTCTGATAATTTGAAGGTTGTTTTCATCAAAAACATCAATATTTGGCATTTACTTCATGTACTTACTGTTTAAAAGCCCTAAAATTTGGGCAGATGGAGAATCTTAAACAGTAGGGTGGAGTTTTAAGAGGTTAAGACATTAAATGGAATCATAATCATATTGTTACACCCCTAATGGTCCTGAAGGTAAAGAAAATTGAGATGTAAATCCGACACAAGGAGAAGTTAGACTACAAATAAGGGAGTCCCTAAGTATAGCACAGGGCTTCACACATATGTACACTTACATAAGCTCTATGCTTCATGCTCTGGAACTTCTCCTTCCTGCTCTCTTGTTAGCTGGACAGTAGTTCATTATCTTTCTCTACAGGACACTGGACCTCATGCCGCTCAGCCATCTTGAAGTGTCGGATCACGAAAACTTCGCCTGAGTGAAGAAAACTGAGCTATAAGAATCTAACACGTCTCAGAACTGTCTGGAAAAGTAAAAAAAAAAAAATACTGACATCAAAACGAAGATCATCTGGAAGGCCCGAGACCTTCATGCAATTTCAATTCCACTAATGGCCAGACCGAAAACGACAATCTCAAATCTCATCAAAATGTCATTTTGAGATTTTTGAAGGAATATGAAATGATTTAACTTGCTTAGTTTTATCTGTGATATGTTCTTCTTCCTTGAGCAGATCATTTGGACATATTTAAAGCATTTCTTGTTCTTAAAATCAACAAAATTATCCTCATTATTTATGTAAATACAAGATTATTAAAAAATTATAAAAAACTTATTAAATAAAAAAAGGAATGAGAATGTAGGTTTAACATTCATTCTAATATATTAAAATTAGAAAAATCCAACTTCTGTAGAAAACATATGCTGAGAAACAAACATCAAAATGAATTTTTATAAGCACCCTATTTTGATTTTTCCATTGATTTTTTTTTTATTGATCAGTGTTTAGGAATTTTCAAGGAGGTCAAATTCTCTCAGTCAGTTCATATATACACGTGTTAACAGTTAACATGTTCTTAAAAGTCATAAGGTTCATAACACTTTATACATGTAAAATCAATCTGGCTGCATAAAATAATATGTGGTGTTAATGCCTCTGCACTTTAAACAGACAAACAAACAAAATTTTCATCTTCATTCTACCCTACAGATTAAATTCTACAATAATAAAAAAAAAATCTTAGAAAGTGAAATCACTAATATTTCTCATTTTGAGAATGCTGTGAGTTCATTTTAAGATAATGTAACATAAAATAACATTTAATTGAAATGTTTGAATTAACTTTTTTAAGCAAAATAATCTAATTACTTTTTTTTTCTTAAGGCAAGCAAAATTATCTGCCAAAAAAGGGAGAATTTGTCTTAAAATATATCCAATTTTAACTCAAATAGTCTTATAATAATCTCACAACATTCTCAAAATGAGAAATATGAAACATTTAAAATAGATTTAATATAATTTCATTTTCTACATTTTTTTCCTCTAATTCTTAAAATAAATTGAAATACTGCCACTTATTTCAAGGGTTAAAGTCCACTGAATGAGGTGCTGGGTGAATGTTTAATGGTACAGTGGTTATTTCTCAGGAACATTGTGTATATGAAAGTATATGGGGCTGTTTACAGCAGGCTGTGGATTTGTCCCAGACAGTAAACTCATTCTCAGTGCGTTTCATTGTGTCATGGGTGATTTACACGTATCACGCCCCATTTCTCACATAGATAACCTGACACTCATCACAGAGCCGAATGAATCACCACGTTCTCTACAGGTCAAACAGTAACTGTGTACACAGCACTGCTTAAAAGTCTTAGAGCAGATGAGAAATCTAACAGCAGTCAGAGAGAATAAAATAACATTTCACTGCAGTGACCCTTTAATGTTGAATGTTTCGTTGGGTTCATTTATATAGAGAACTTTCACATGGTTCTACATGATGAAGTGATGTTTTTTTGCTATGGTTCAGCATCTGAAGTACATGGTTCTTCTAAGAACAAGTTTGAAAATGGTTCTACTCATAAAAAGGAGGGCTATGTGTGACAAATGATATGGATAGATACTTATACACACAGGTAAATTAAAAAATCCAGTAGCTCACACAAAAGCTACCTGTTTAATTTTCTATTAACCATATTAAGTAAACTGTATAACCTAATGGCAGTAGGCATTTATATCCTAAATATTGTAAAAACACTTTTGCATCTTAAAAAATTATAACATTGCGAAAAAGCTTTTTTTTATTCATAATTTAATTAAAATATTTGAACTGTTATTTTATATTCATTACACATTAAGTGACATTTCAAACCTTTCATTTCAAAAATCAGTTTGGCTTGGTAAGTTTGAGTAAATTACTATAAATGGTACAAACACTGTGCATCTCTCACAGCTACAACTGCCACTTTACTAATATCAACCCTCCTGAACCAGAAACATCAGAAGTGTATTACGCACACTAATTATGAACACAAATGAACTTTTTTATGTATGTATAGGCAGCATTATTACAGTACACAATATATTCAGGGTGGGTTTTTTTCCTCTTATTAATTAATGCCAGTCACCAGCTGTGATTGCCTCAAGCTGAGACTGGCTGGCTATTGTGAAGGGCTACCCTCGCTTTGTGGCTCTTGGGTGGGTTCCTTCTTCCTGATTTATTAGTGATGGTTATCAGTTGTAATTGCCCCCAGCTTTGACAAGACTTACATATAAACCCCACGTCAAAAGTTTGGCCTGGAGTCATTGACCTGTGTAGGTGTGACTTAAAAAAGATAAATGAAAGAAATGTACAATAAAAAGTTGTTTTTTCTCATCTCATTTCTCTGTGGACATCTTCCATGAGGGTGAACCCTTATTTCACTGATGGTCTTGAGATTATGCAGATTGACTGTGGGGAATCTACCCTGTATCATTGCCACTCTGGGAGTAAATCTGTAGGCCCCAGCCTGGGTTCTGTCCCCAGGGGGCTGTACTAGTTTGGCCATGCCTCACTTCCCAGCACACAGTTAGAAATTACCTAAAAGCATAGTATAGATTCAAAATGTTTTGTGATTATTATAAAGGTAGAGTGCTTTCAGATGAAGTAAACAAATTCAAATATCATTTTTGAATACTTGGAACAAAACAAGGCCTAATTTTAGCATGGCCTGAACTCATGAAGCTTTTACAAAGAAAACATTGTGCCATTCAACACAAATTAATAGGAGACAAAACCCAATATTCATTAGCCATGAGCTAATGCTAGGTGGTGGTGGATTTAATTAATCTGGACTTAATTAACAACATATTTATTTTCAGTTCAAGGCAAAGCAATGTTCCTCAAACGTAGGCACAGTGCTAAAAGTAAAAGATGATTGGATGTTAATGCCAGCTCAATCACCTCACAGACCTTGAAGGTAATTAGCTTACATGCTAACACTGTAAACACTCAACAGATGTGAAGCTTCTTAGTGAAAAACACTCATGACTGTGAAAAGAGACAGAAGCTCAGAGCAGTGAGGAGCTGATTAAGTGCTTTCAAGACTATTTTATTATTACTAACTTCCATTTAGTTTAATTATCTTATTTTAATTCTGTTTACATTGACTAGCAAAGTATGCAAAGAGCTCACCTTGAGCTATAATGGTCACATTACAATCTTCGCAAATTAAAGATCCATCAAGGTCCTTTAAGTCCAGTAGTGGATCGTAAAGGTCCTGAAAAGTCCAACATGGTCATTGAAGACCAGTAGTGTAGATTTAACATCCATTTTAAGTTTAAGTGTATGTGTATGATGGTATGTGTAAGTGTACGATTGCATGTATAAGTATATGTTTGTGCAAGTGTATGATTATATATACAAGTGTATGATTGTTTATATAAGTGTATGATTGTATAAGTGTATGATTGTATAAATGTATAATTGAATAAGTGTATGATTGTATAAATGTATGATTGTATAAGTGTATGATTGTGTAAATGTATGATTGTATATATAAGTGTATGATTGTATATGTGTATGATTGTATAAATGTATAATTGCATAAGTGTATGATTGCATATGTTTATGACTGTATATTTATGTGTATGATTGTGTAAAGGTATGACTGTATAAGTGTATGATTGCATATGTGTATGATTGCATAAGTGTATGATTGTATAAATGTATGATTGCATAAGTGTATGATTGTATAAGTGTATGATTGTATATATATAAGTGTATGATTGTATAAGTGTATGCTTGCATAAGTGTATGATTGCATAAGTGTATGACTGTATAAATGTATGATTGTATATATAAGTGTATGATTGTATATATAAGTATATGATTGTATAAGTGTATGATTGCATATGTTTATGACTGTATATTTATGTGTATGATTGTGTAAGTGTATGATTGTATAAGTGTATGATTGTATATATAAGTGTAAGATTGTATAAGTGTATGATTGCATACGTGTATGATTGTATATATATATAAGTGTATGATTGTATAAGTGTATGATTGCATAAGTGTATGATTGTATACGTGTATAATTGTAAATATAAGTGTATGATTGTATAAGTGTATGATTGCATACGTGTATGATTGTATATATAAGTGTATGATTGTATACGTGTATAATTGTAAATATAAGTGTATGATTGTATATATGATTGCCGAAGTGAAGATTGCAGAAGTGTATGATTGTATATATATATATATATATATATATATATATATATATATATATATATATATATAATGTGAATATATATGTTAGTATGTGAATAAGTTAGTAAGTGAATATACATATATATATATATATATATATATATATATATATATATATATATATATAATGTGAATATATATGTTAGTATGTGAATAAGTTAGTAAGTGAATATACATATATATATATATATATATATATATATATATATATATATATATATATATATGTGAATATATATGTTAGTATGTGAATAAGTTAGTAAGTGAATATACATATATATATATATATATATATATATATATATATATATATATATATATATAT
>BRDA01017426.1:75848-99671 GCA_036984385.1 Crenuchus spilurus | reverse complement strand
CCCCCCCCCATGTCCACTGTGCTGCTATTAATACACACCTCCATGTGAAACACTGACACGGCCCCCGCACTGCACAGTCCACAACACGCAGCACCACGCATCAATTCTATCATGCACGCACACACACACATACACACACAAACATAACAAAACATACAGCACTGCAGAGTGGAACACTGCCTCCTACCTCTGAAAACACAGACCTAAATGTACATCCACACAAAAACACACACACACACACACACACGTACACGCACTGCCCATCAATCACAGTGAAGATAAAACTTGCTCAGCGCATGTGTTGTTACACTTGTTAATGAATTCTCTATTCTTCTGCTCAGGTAATAAGTCCCACCTCATACTTGTGAATGCTTGCTTAATAGCAGCCACGCTTTAGTCAGGGTCTGCTATAGGTGGGTAAGCATAACAGGCCAGCACTCGCACACACAGATACACACACAAACACACACACACACACACACACACAGCGTGCAGCATGAGGCACACCTGAGACATGGTTTAGTCATACTGCAGGCCAGCGGGTTCCCACACTCCGAGCACAAAGACACACTCTGATTCACAACCAAAAAGAAGAACAGAAAACATAGAGCATAGAACCAAACCTATACAAATCTCACACTCCAGCACAACCAGCATACAGCATATTCACACTCATATTGAACATGATCAGTAGATCACTCCAAATTCATATGATTGACGGATACAAAAAAACTTCTACATAGAATAAAAACAAATTTTCAACAACTCATTTTCACTTAAGATACTCTGAAAAGAAGAAGATAATGTTAGATTGTACCTCAGTTAAAGACCTAACATGGATTCTGGTTCATTCTTTACACAATCAGCAATTTGAATCAAAATCTTATTTTCATTTTGAAAAGAAATGCAACTTTTTCATTTTGGCTCCAGCATGTCTTTTGTTCAGGGCTGGGAGTGATAACAATTATTAATAATCAAGAACACCATTGTGACAATTTATAAAGATCCAGCTCTCACTCACAACTTACATTAAACTAACATAGTTTTAATATTAGAACATTCTACAACTCCAAAGTTTGATTGGCTTTACTCAAAAAGAGAGTTAACCCAATACAATATCAGTGTTCTTAGTACATCAGTACAGAATCAATAAAGAGTTCTGGGTATAGTAACGTAGTGTAGTATAAATATAGAGTTCTGAGTATAGTAGTGTAGTATAGTATAAATATAGAGTTCTAGGTATAGTAGCGTAGTGTAGTATAAATATAGAGTTCTGAGTGAAATAACATAGTATAGTATAAATATAGAGTTCTGATCATAGTAACAGTACAGTATAAATATAGAGTTCTGAGTATAGTAGCGTAGTATAGTATAAATATAGAGTTCTGTATAAAATAACATAGTATAGTATAAATATAGAGTTCTGAGTATAGTAACAGTATAGTATAAATATAGATTTCTGTGTATAGTGACTTAGTATAGTAAAAATATAGAGTTCTAAGTATAGTAGTATAGTATAGAGTTCTGAGTATAGTAATTTAGTATAGTATAAATATAGAGTTCTAGGTATAGTAGCGTAGTATAGTATAAATATAGAGTTCTGTGTATAGTAACTTAGTATAGTATAGAGTTCTGAGTATAGTAACAGTATAGTATAAATATAGAGTTCTGAGTATAGTAATTTAGTATAGTATAAATATAGAGTTATAGGTATAGTAGCGTAGTATAGTATAAATATAGAGTTATGTGTATAGTAACTTAGTATAGTATAGAGTTCTGAGTATAGTAACAGTATAGTATAAATATAGAGTTCTGAGTATAGTAATTTAGTATAGTATGAATATAGAGTTCTAGGCATAGTAGCGTAGTATAGTATAAATATAGAGTTCTGGGTATAGTAACGTGGGCTCTGTACCGGTCTGTCTTGGTGAAGAGAGAGTTGAGTCAGAAGGCAAAGCTCTCTGTTTACCGGTCAGTTTACATTTTAACCTTCACCTATGGTCATGAGCTTTGGGTAATGACCAAAAGAATGAGATCGCGAATACAGGCGGCTGAAATGAGCTTTCTTCGTAAGGTGGCTGGGCTCTTAGAGATAGGGTGAAGAGTTCATACATCAGAGAAGGGCTCGGAGTAGAGCCGCTGCTCCTCCACGTCGAGAGGAGCCAGTTGAGGTGGTTTGGGCACCTGTAAGGATGCCTCCTGGGTGCCTCCCGGGTGAGATGTTGTTCAGGCATGTCCAGTTGGGAGGAGACCCCGGGGAAGACCTAGGACACGCTGGAGAGTTTAAATCTCTCAGCTGGCCTGGGAACGCCTTGGAACCCTCCCATATGAGCTGGAAGAGGTGGCTGGGGAGAGGGATGCCTGGTCTTCTTTGCTTGGGTTGTTACCCCCGCGACCCGGACACGGATAAGCGGAAGATGATAGATGGATGGATGGATGGATGGATGAGGTATAGTAACTTAGTACAAATATAGAGTTCTGTGTATAGTAACTTAGTATAGTACAAATATAGAATTCTGAGTATTGTATCTAAGTATAGTATCAATATGTACTTTATCAGTCTCACTGTACTCTGTATACTGTAGTGTTGCTCACTCATATTATATTCAGTATAGTATTCCTAACAGGGATTTTAATTTTTTCATCTTATTTTTGGCCATCCATTTAAAAGTCTGACATAAATGTCTTGTTGCAGTGAAATGTGTTAGACACAGACAGTTAATACCTTTCTTCTGATATAATTGGTCATTTGGTTTCTGTTCTTGGTCTTTGTGAGTAATTATGTTTTTGTTTTTCAGTTTCAATTCCTGTTGACCGTTTGTAATTGTTACTTGTTTCATTCTCATAGTATCAACAAAGCATTCTTCACTCTTATAAGGTCATACAATTTGCAGAAAGTGTAAAAAGCACAAGTTGTTTCAGATGTGGAGCACAGCGCTAAAGGGAAGTCGCGGGGGACTCCAGCTCGAGATTCCAGGGAACGCCTCCCTCGCTCCCCCTAGTCAGAAATCCCATGGCAACAGCTGCCAAAAGGAAGAGTCAAGGGACGGCCCACTTCTTACGCAAGAGGATGAAGATGTGCCAGAATGCGCACATACATACGCATATGAACACACATACATGCAGAAACTCGCCACAGCTCCTTACCCACTGGTGAATCTTTTCCTCTCTCCCTCTTTCCTCCCCTCCAATCATTTCAGCATGAATTTGATGCATGGGAGAATTAGCCCATTAACCTATGTCATCTGTTTTCTCTCTCTTCTTTGCTTATGCAGCAGACAAACTTGAAAAGATAGTAAATCTATAAAGTAGTAGACAGTGTTGGGAGGATTACTTGGTACAAAAAGGTGTAATTGATTATTAACAAAGTAATGTAACATATTATAGTCCAAGTATATCACAAAATACTTAATTACGTGATATATTTACAATAATAACTCTTATACTCTAATAACAATTATCATCACATAACAGTTACTGATGACATAGGTATTTGGTTACCTGCATTACTTGACATTCCCCAAAAGAACAACATTAATTATGCTTTTAAAAACAGACATTTTGCATATGTTTTACGTGTCTGTCCTTACATTTAAGTCAGCAGCAACATTTGGAGATTTATGGTAGTGACCTGTATATGTACCCATTAAGCCCACAATTTTACAGCAAATAAGTAATACAGAGATAACATGATTACTTTTTCTAGGAAGTCATAACCACTGCAATTACAATTTCAGAAAAGTAATTAGTAATTTGTCCTGGATTACTTCAACAACTGTTGTAACAGGGATAAGATAAAGCATACTGTTTCACAGTTTCATTTTTCAATGGTTCTTCATATCTATACACTCAAGTCTCACCACATCTCACACTTGCTAGTGTGACCAGGGTTTTCTGAATACCAGAATATTTACTTTGATACTAATACCACATGTACTTTCACAATGCTTGATACAAAATGATTCTATGAACAATCACAGAATACAAAATACTTTTTTAAAGAATTTTAAATCAAATAAGAAGCTAAATATTTTACATCTTTTTTTGTGGCATTTTCTGTGGCATCACTCATAACAGTTTTTTGGCAAAACTATGTCGTACATGCCACTTGCACAATAATATCTTTTCTCATCACTTTAAATAAGCTCTGCCAAGTCTCTTCAAGGAAATGTTGAAGATGAAAGTGAATAATTGTTAAATTCAGCATTAAGCACCAAGTTTGAAGAGTTTTACCATTAAAAAAATATTATTGCTTTAAATGTATCCCTTTAGCAGTAAACCTATGACAAATTGTGAATCTCTTGCTCTCATATATGACTTATTATTTTTCAGAAAACAAGACGTATGTATACTTTTTAGTCCAGCATGCAGAAAACAATGAAAAACGTATTGTATACACCCTCAAAAGTATAACATAGTCATCATTAAAGTCTAATTATTTGCCTTAAAGGTTCCCTACATACATTTCCAGCAGAAATAGCAGATTTATATCTTCTCATAACTACTTTTTTAAACAGTAAAATACATGTTAAAGTCTGGAGTCAGTACAGCAACAGCAAGTAGGGATTTAGTACTTCTCAATTCTGTCTGTGTGTGTGTGTGTGTGTGTGTGTGTGTGTGTGTGTGTGTCTGTGTGCACCTGCATATGTGACGCTTCTTGTAATGCAGTCTGACAAAGTAAATCACTCAAACTGGATTCTATCAGGTCCTCTGATGAGTGTGTCTGTGTGTGTGTATGTGTGTGTGAGAAAGAGCAAGAGTGAGAAAGTGAGAGCGAGAGAGACAGAGACATCAAACATTGGCCTTTATGAGGACGAATAGAGCAAACCATTTCCAGTCACTGCACACAGCAGTATACAGTTCCTCAACCGTTTCTCACACTCACACACTGATGTACGTGTGCATGCGTAATGCACACGTGTAGACATTTAAATATGCAGATATCCTTGTAAAGGAACAAAAACACATTAGCAAAAGCCACCCACAGAGAACAACAGTCACAGTGATGCAGTTGACCTTCATCAGCTCTTACTATTTAACAGTAATTTTGAGATTTGAGCACCACTGTACTCTGCACTGTGAAACAAATATTTAAAAAAGGGTTCAACTGTATCAATCAAACAGTTTTATTGAATCAATGAAGTAAAATTCAAGTACTGAGAACCTTATATCAGAATTCTTTACAATGCTGGCGAAAGGAACTATGGATAGCAATGTCAACAACACAGATGAACAGTTGTAAAATACTGTAAAATACAGATGAACTGATTTACTATTAGGGTTGAAAGGGTATGAAATTGTCATGGTATGATAACCGTCTCAGAAAACATTGCGGTATAAAGGTTATTGCGATATTTCACAAAAATTAAAGACTCTTAAAGAAATAACAACAAAAGGTTTTTTTGTTTAATAAACTGAATATTGTAGCTAAAACTTGCTAAAAACGTATCTTTAAATATAATAATTAAAGAAATATCTTTAATTACAGTTATGTATAAAATGTCTCCTTTAAAATAAAAATAAAAAAGAGCCAAAACAAAGACCGTCTTTTGCATTGTGTAAATATAAATAGTTCATAAACTTTTTCATAAGAAGTGTATATATGTATCTACTGCTTAACATAATATTAAGATGCTAGAAGTGATACTTGGACTTTTTATATAGATACAAATGTCTTCAAGCACCATTTGTTTATGTTCAGAAAATAGGTGCACTGTCACGAGTTAAGCAGCTCCGGTGTGGTGTGGACAGGTTTTAAGCAGTTACAGTTTGTGTTGCATCTTAACAACCTAACCATGGTTTAACCCTCATATTATGTTTGGGGTCAATTTGGCTCGGTCCAATGTTTAACGTCTTTAAATACACGTATAACATGACTTTTTTTGTATTATATTTAATGACTTTTCCGAATTGCATGCTGATAATTGAGTAAACATAAAATTAATATGATGTGTTTTTTTAGCGTTCTGTACACGTATTGTATACATCAGTGTTCTTTGGAGTCAATTTGACCCCAGGCTGTTTTAGCTGTATAACATATAAAATATCAACATTTTACAGAGGAGAAAGTGTCTGAGACAGAGGAGAATGTGTTTGAGACAGGTGAGAATATGTCTGAGACAGAGGAGACTGAAATTATAATAATTTTCTGAGGGGTTAAATTGCTGGGGTCAAATTGACCCCAAAAACAATTGATGTTATTAAATATAAAAGTTTTATTTTTGTTTATTTTCATCACATATACAGACTGCAATTAACAACTGTTTGTTTTTGTTCATGTACACGGTGTCCTGTGGAGTTTTTTCTTGGAATAACGTAAACACGAGTAAACAAGTTGCTTCAGTTACCAGAACCTTGTTCAGTACATACACCTCCTTTAGCTGCCACTTTACATTCACACATTTTGCAAATGGGATACCCATCCTCACATCCATTTTGCAGGTATCTGAAGTAGACCCACACTGCTGATTTCAGTTTAGATATTGTTTTAGGGCAGGGGTGTCAAACTCAAATCCACTGTGGGCGAAAAATTGAAAACTTGAAACTTAAAACTAACGCAATGAATATGGAACAAGCAAAACTCAATACTATATAACTTAATATGGCACACATGCAAAAATCTCCAGCCCAGTGTCTGACACAAAGCGCCCTGTACAACCTGACACAACCAGCCTAAAAACTAGAGCGTCCAAACACAGATTATGTTGTTGTTGTTGTTGTTAGTAGTAGTAGTAGTAATAGTAGTAGTAGTAGTAGTAAATATAATAAATAATTGCTTATCTTTGCATTTATATTATTGATTTTATAATACACCCTTTACTCCAAATCTAAAACAAACAATAACAACAACAAAACACATGTAACACAAAAATCTTGAGTATATAACTGTGGTGTTAAAACCACAGGGAGTTAAAAAGCAGTGAACAACTTGGGTAGACTATAGTATTAGATCTGGAATGGAATGGGGTCTGAACATATAGATTTAGGTAGAGAAAAGGGGATGTTTTAAATGCAAAGAAAAGCAAATATTGAGGTATGTTCTTCTTACATTATATTTACTACTAATAATAATAAAATATAATAATGCTAACAATAATATCTGTGATTGGATGCTGCTGATTTTAGGCTAGTGTCAGGTTGTATAGGGTACTTTATGTCAGACATCAGGAGGGAGATTTTTGGGGACCTGGCAATCCTGCTGCTGCTTAAAGCACATCTGCCTCTCGTGGTGAATGTAAATTCACCTTTTAGTAAGTAATCCTGCAAAGTACAATTAAACACAAATGATTTATTTTAATAAACAAATGAACATAAATGTAATAAAACGATAAAGTGCATAAATTTTCACCTTTCAACAAAAACGATTCTGATGCAACGTAAAACTTTCCTGTTTCCTGTTCTGATCGGGTAGTGACATCGTCAACAAAGGAGAAGGTGTTTAAGGGTCGTGTCCTGATTCTGGGATTTGTAGTTATCATGTCGTACTGCACTCTGCTCGCAAGGCGTCTGCCCCAGAGCATTGCAGTAGTATTAATGATACATGCGTTGTATAATACCGGCAGACCAGCTCTAGAACTCATTAAGTATTGTCTTGCAGACCAAATATAATTACACTGCGGGCCAAATTTGGCCACAGGGGCGGGCCAGAGTTTGACACCTATGTTTTCACCGTTGTGTGCTTGAGCGTGGCCAAAAACATTGCATTCGCAAGGCTTTAAGCATTGTGGATGATCCCTCTCAGTTTATCACTGACTCTTAACTCTAATGCCAAAAGGTACTGGAGCATCTGCTCTTCCTCCACAAAACTTCACAACAGTTTCTTTCAACAAGCATACAGCATACTGAACACACTCCCATCTTCCAAAACTCACACAGACTGAACAGTCAGTCCTTTGATACTGCACACTGGTATTTCACAGAAACACTGCTGTAACACTTCTAAATCCAGAAATGTTCTTCTCCACAAACTACTACATTTAACGTTTACTGTCTGTTCATATAGTCTATAATATATATTGTGCTGGATACACAATATGGGCAAAAGTATTGGGAAACCTGCTCATTCTTTTAAAAAGTTCAATATGACAGAATAGGTCAAAGAGGACCCTTTGTGTACAACTCCCATTCTCTGCTCAGCAAAGGGCAGCCATGGCCTGGTGGGGGCCTGGTGGTTAGGAAACCAATCTTGTGACCTGAAGGTCACTGGTTCGATCAAGGTCATGACTGCTTCCCGGCCACCGTGGATAGGTTCAGCCCACCACTACAGGCACATGGACACTGCCCGCTACGGTGTGTGTTTCAATGCACAGATTGGTTAAATGCAATGTTCAAATTTTTCTGTGAGCTTATCCTGATTTGTTCTGAGTGTCTCAACTGTCCAGGGAAGGATTGTGGAGCATTGCTATGAAGATTTGATAACACTCAGTGACAAGAGCATTAGTGAGGTCAGGATGTTGGATGAGCCACTCTAGCCCACACCTGGCCTTAGACATAACGCCAAAATGTTCATGTTTATGTGCTCCAGAGTGGAAGGGACTAGAAACGATGTGAGTGTGTGTAGTTACACATCTGCATCAGCAATGTGCAAAATGTTTAGCTGAATGCATTCATTAGAAGGTATCCACAAATATTTAGACATACAGTGTATGTTCTCTGTTCTTTACGATGCTTGAATTCCCATCGACATTCCATTCATGTCATTATAAGCATTTTTATTGTCTTGCAAATAGTACTTATAGCCCACATTTTCCCATAATGCCTTATTTACTGTTCTCTAAATTGTCTCAGATGTACTGTATCACGTGTTAAATGCCCTGTGTACACACTGCTGTGTTGTATTTCTGTACTGTGCATAATGTCCTGTTGTGTGTTGATCTGTGGGATTGAAGGACATCTCATTTCAATGTATACAATGTACAGATATACTGTGGTATGACAGTAAATACAACAAAAACTTCAGGTAACCCAAAGTGACTTTTATTATCTTATAATGGTGCATGTCTAGTTCTGGGATACATTAGATGGTAATGGAAGAGTCAGTTCACAGAGTCAACATGTTGGAGGTAGATGAAATGGAAACTGTTTTGGCCAGATGATCAGGTCAGAAGATCACTCAAACAGCAAGGGAGGACCATCAGCATTCTGGACATTTTAGAATTCTTTAGCATATCTGGTATCTTCAGTCTTGTATCAAGATGCATTAGAATGGCCAAAAGAAAAAAGCCACTCACCAGACAAAAGCAACAACGTTAGTAAATAAATGTCCAGTTACATCCGAGTAGTGATTCACCAAGTACACGGTCATCAAGTATGAATTTTAAATAAATGAGTACTGCTCGAGTTAATGCATGGTCAAAGCCTGAGAACCACACAAGAGCAAAACTAGCAAAACATGAGCATCTTCTGTGGTTTAACAAAGGACACGAGAGAGAAAGAGAGATAGAGTGAATGACTAAAGTGCTCATTAGTATGTCCTTCAGGTGGACAGCTTGAGAGAGGTCAAGAACCTCTTCCTCTACTCTTTTCTCCACTAGAACCATCAAACCTCTCACACTAAGAGCACTGATCTAGAATCTGCTATTTAACCATGCACATAAATAAAGTTTACTCAAATAAGAAAAGAGGGAAAAGATTCCAGTTTGGTCTGAAGATCTAAATCGTTCTTCTGTGGTTGATCTTGGGTACTGAATCAATTGGAGAGGACAACAGTCCTGCAGCTGAAGGCAGTCATGTTTCATAATAAAGAAGAAGAAGAAGATTAATTTATATGGCGCCTTTCTCAAACCCAAGGATGCTTCAAAAAGGAAGGAAAAAGATATACAGAAAAGAATGAAAATGGAATGGAGGGAATAGATGTGGGGCAGTCTCTGAGTAACTGAGGTAAGGTGTTCCACAGATTGGAGGCCATGACACTGAAGGATCTGCTACCCACGTTGACCAATTTAAACTTGGGGGCCGTCAAATGACCAGAATTAAGTGTTTGGGATGGGCAGTAAGGATGCAGAAGCTCAGCTAAGTAGGCTGGTAAACCCTAAACCATGGAGATTTGTAAGTTAGTAGGAGTTACAGGAGGTTTGTCTGTTAGGAAACAGAATCGGGCTGATATGAGCTGATTTTTTGGAGTGAGAAATTAATCTGATGGAAGTATTTTGAACTGAAGAGAGTGAATGGTGTTATTAGGAAGGCCAATGAGAAGTGAGTTACAGTCTAAGCGGGATGATATGAAAGCTTGGACCAGAGTTTCTGTGTCTTTGAGAGTGATAGGGGAAGACGAGCAACTTTACACAGATAGAAAATTGCTGTTTTGACCAGGGACCTGATTTGTGGCTCAAAAGAAAGGACAGAATCAAACAGTACTCCTAATAACCGCATCATCTAAATTAACAATAAAACCAGTAAAGTTTGCAACATCACTCTAACGGCCAATGAGTAAAATCTCAGATTTATCGGTGTCTAGTTTTAAGAAGTTACACCTCATCCACTGTCTGAGGTCATAAATGCAATTGGCGGCAGGATAGAGGTTGCTTTAGTGCTGACATAAATCTGAGTATCATCAACAGAAGTCCATGGCAGATAATCTGACCAAGGGGAAGCATATAAATTGTAAAAAGAAGAGGACCAAGGACTGAACCCTCAGTGCTTAGGTTTAGTTTCTGGCAATTGGAAAACAAGTGAAGATCAAGATGAAGATGAAGAAAGGCTGCATGATATGGTCAAAACCAGTGTTGTGATCATATTACAAAATATTGCTATTTTAATATGCATTGTTATTTGTTAAAAACACGCAGGTGAACATGACATGTAGGGCTGCGAATCTTTGGGAATCGAGCGAATCGATCCAGAATCAATTCTTGGGGTCACAAATCGATTTTTTCCGATTCTTTCAAATATGTTACTTTACCGTTGCAATCTCTGCAAATCGTACGAGTCACGTCAAGCCCTTTCTTACCCGGGCCGGGTTGACGGTAAAATCCAAAGTGTTTCCAAATGGTTGCTTTCAAAAACCGGCGGCTTGGCTTGCATGCCTGTACACAGCCTACGCTACTTCCTTGTTTTGCCTAGTACTATGGTGGCTGAGAAGGCACATCCCCACCCACAAAAACGAGAACCGATTCTGAATCGTTCAATGTTAGAAACGCAATTTGAGCTCAAAGTGATTTTTTCCTGCACCCCTAATCATGGTTAAAGACTGTCCTAGAAGCGACAAGTGTTCACCTCTTTGGTGCAAGTGGTGTCCCCATTATCAGGAGGTCTCAACATCATCAATCCCCAGCAATGCCACAGCCCTCTATGGTCAAAAGTCCAAAAGAGCAACATTGCTCTATTTGGGTGGGTGTGATGGCTTTCCCTCTCTACCCATTACTTTGCGTGATGCTAGTCAACGTGGCCGTTTGTCTGCTGAAGCAACAGAAATGGCAACAGCATTCTCCTCCAAGTGCGTTATGCTGTCCTGTCACACTGTCACCAGCAGTTTAAAAAAACGTGGTGACAGGCTTCACATGTATTGAAGGAAGCGTATTCAAGTCTTCACTCTCCAAGCTTGCTGGAATCCTGTGTGATGGGGGAGACCTAGCTAGTGGGTGGAATTAGAAAAAAACTAAACTATGGAGAAAAATGGAGTCATTTGCATATTTAGTAACACATTCCAAACAACACTTTGAGCCAAAAATGCATTTTGGCTGCTTCTGAATTCTCTGCATTAAGCAGAAAACACACTGCAGGCAACAAAACCATCAAAAAGGTTCTGTATGCCATGTGTTTGATGTTTTGCGAATAACATGAACTCATGAATCTGGCTCAGAGATGCTGAATGGAAAAGGCAAAGTGTTTACAGCAGACTGAAGAGTTCAGACTTCCATACACAACTACAGGAAGTCCAGCAAGGCTATTGTGTTTCACTGAAACATATCAAACACCCTCCACACAGACAAACACACAAACATTTGTTTTAATACCAGGATGTGGAGATTGAGATTTTACTCCAAGTAATTCTGGATCATATACGTATATTGGTCTGTTCTTCATGAAATGGACAGACAATATAAGGGGCAAATACATACAAATATAAACAAACAAACAAATGCATTATGTAAATTTTCTAAACCTAACACTAATCCTAACCTAGTAGCTCAGAACTAATTGCTAATTGAAGCTAATTGTTAATCAAAGCTAGAAGGTAATTGAAGCTAATTGTTAGCAATCAGTCACATTCAAATCCCTCCTGTAGTTTTTTCTGTGCTCAGTCACTCGGTTTTCTAAAGGTGATTATATGTGAATGGCATAAAATTATATGTAGAGTGAAATTACTGGACACACACACACACAGTTACATACAGTTACCCAAACATCTTTTCTGCCTCTTTTGTGCCTTGCTCCTCCCTTTCTTTCTCTCTCTGTCTCTCTGTGTGTGTGTGTGTGTGTGTGTGTGTGTGTGTGTGTGTTTGAGAGGAAGTGATGGTAGGGTCTCCTGCTCTGCAGTCCGTTCCAGTCCGGAGCCGTACTTCAGAACTGCCATACTGCAAAATTATCCTACCTCTCTCTCTCTCTCCCTCTCTCCCCCCTTTTCCTCTTTTTCTCCACTCCATCTTCATTCTCCACGTTCTCTCTCGGGTCTCCCTCCATACCTCGTGTGCAATCGTTCATTCAGCCAACACCCCCTCCATAATCCTCTCATTGCACCCCCAAAAAGACAAATCACTTATCTCCCTCCTTTTTCCCCTCCTTAGCCTGCTCGCTCTTCCGATTGGATTCAAGAAATTGCACCTGCACAGGCTGCCTCGTGTTGGCTCCGTTGCCCTAGCAACTGCTACACTGGGCTTTACTGGTGCAAACCATTAGACTTTACTTTAAAGTACAAATTCACAAATATACTGTATACACACACATATACACACATATATACACAACACCAGTCAAAGGTTTAGACACACCTCCTAGACAGTCGTTTAAAAAAATTCTGCATTGTAGATTAATACTAAAGTCATCTAAACTATGAATAAACATGTGTAATTATTTAGTAAACAAACAAGTAAACAAACCAGAATATGTGTATATGTTACATTCTTCACAGTAGGCACCTCTTGCTTAGATGCAGCTTTCTTGGCATTTTCTCAGTCAGCTTTATGAGGTAGTCACCTGGAATGGCTTTCAGTTAACAGCTGTGTCTTGTCAACAGTTCATGACTTGCATTTCTTGCCTCTTAATGTGTTTGAGACATCAGCTGTGTGTCTACATTGAAGAATCTAAAATCTAAAACATATTTTGGTTTATTTAACACTTTTAAGTTTACTACATGATTCATGATGTGTTCTTTCATAGTTCTGGATGACTTCAGTATTCATTTACAAAATAAAAAAAAATTCTAAGAAGGTGTGTCTAAATTTCTGACTGGTACTGTATGCATACAAATACTGCCTCCCACACAAACCTCCTAACTGGAGGGTTTCTGGTTTCCAGTTAATTCTTTACTTGCATCATCAACATACACAGTTTCTAATTGTTTTAAGGTTGCTAACTTATGAGAAGTTATACAATCTCTTTGGCTACTGACTATGATCTTAGATAATATAAAGGATGAGTTCTGCCATGGATTGAAAAATACACTGGAACGCTTGTAACACTCAACACCGCAGTAAATTTATGAAAATTCGTTAATTGACTTCCCAGTAATGGAGTACACAGTCAATTGTTGGGGAGTTATAACGAGTCAATTGTTGGGGAGTTATAACGAGACAAAGTTTGTTATGCAAGTTAAACACAGTAATTTGAGAGTTAGCCCCATTTTCTGGTGCCATCCTTTAAAAATCGGTCACAAATTTTTGTTATATGATGCAATAAACAACAACAACAACCATATCAACGCCAGTAGTTCTTGCAGTGCATTACAATCTGTCAGAACAACATGTGGCATGTTAATGTTATGGAGCATTAAAGAGAATTGTATTACAACCCCAATTCCAAAAAAGTTGGGACACTGTGTAAAATGTGCATAAAAACAGAATAGAATGATTTGCAAATCTCATGGAGCCAGATTTTATTCACAGCAGACCATGGAATACATATCAGGACTGACATCAGTGAGACAATTTACCACTTCATGAAAAAGATTAATTGATGGTAGCAACACATCTCTAACAAGCTGGAACAGGAGCAACAAAAAGCTGGAAAAGTAAGTTGTACTAATAAAAATACAGCTGGAGCAGCAATTTGCAAGTAAATCACATGACTGGGTATAAAAACAGCATTTTAAAGTTTGAGTCTTTCAGAATCAAAGATGGCAGAGGTTCGCCAATTTGCATTTAAAAAAAACTGCATTTTAAAATAAAAAATTGCAGAAAAATGTTGCTCAAATTGCAAAGACGTTTAATATCTCATAATTTACAATACATAATATCATCAAAGGATTCAGATAATCTGCAGAAATCCCTGTTTGTAAGGGACAAGGGCAATATCAATATTGATTGTGATCTTCAGGCCCTCAGGTTGCACTACATTATAAACTGGCCTGATTCTGTACTGAAAATCACTTAATGGGCTCAGGAACACTTCTAGAAATCATTATCTGGGACAGCTTGCTTTGCAATTCAAACATGTAAAGAAGACGCAAAAATGTCACTGTGTTCTCTGGGCCACAGCTCATTTGAAATGGACTGAGGCAAAAGGGAAAACTCTTCTGTGGTGAGATGAATCAAAATTTTAAATTCTTCTTGGAAACCACAGATGCCATGTCCTGCAGACTCAAGAGGAAAGGGACCATCCAGCTTGTTATCAGTGCCAGGTTAAAAACCTGCATCTCAGATGGAATGGAGTTGCATTAGTGCCTATGGCATGGGCAGCTTACTCATCTGGAAAGGCCCCATCAATGCTGAACAGTATATAGAGGTTTTAGAATCACATATGCTCCAATCCAGACAACATCTCTTTAAGACAAGGCCTTGCAAGACTATGCTAAATCACATAATGCATCCATCACAACAGCATGACTTGGTAGAAGAAGAGTCAGGGTGCTGAACTGGCCTGCCTGCTCTCCAGACCACGCCATAAAATAAAAAATCCAGCAAAAAAGATCCAGAACTGTTGAACAGCTAGAATGATACACCAGGCAAGAATGGAAAACATTCCTCTCCCAAAACTCAAGCAACTGGTCTCCTCACTTCCCAGACCTTTACAGACTGTTATTAAAAGAAGACATGGTGCTAAATAATGGTAGACTTGGGCATGTCCAAACTTTTATGAGATAAGTTGCTGCCATCAAATTCTAGATAATATTTTTTCATGAAATGGCTCACTTTCAAAATTTGATATGTGTTCTATGTTCTATTTTGAAAAGTTATGGATCTGAGATTTGCAAATTATTGCATTCTGTTTTTATTTACATTGTACAAAGCATTTAAATTTTTTCTGGAATTGGGGTTGTAAGATAATGACACATCTACACTTGCCACCTAACACTGATGCAGTGCTAGTTTGAATATCATAAGAGTGAATTTCATACCCTTGGGCCATAAATATTGTGAAATCTTGATTTAGACTCATTCACGCAGCTCACCTACTTCTAAGGCACTCTGCATCTCTCCTTTTCCAGATTAGTCCAAGCAAGTCCCAAAGAGGTGTATAACGAAATTAATCAACCAACGACGTGTTATTAGTGCAGAATGAGTAAATGCCAAGATTGTGCAACATGCCCCCTTTTGTATCTCTCTTTAGCTCTCTGCACTTCCTGATCAGAATTTCATCTGCAGACTTGTTTATTCTGCAAGCTGTTTTAGCCAAACAGAGAATCGTTATGCACCCACATAAAAACAATAACAGTCAGATGGTCGGTCCTGCTGCTGCAGCACCAAGCATGTGCTGCTCTGACTGAGTGTGAGTGACGAGCGAGAGAGCGACATGAGAGAGAGAGAGAGAGAGAGAGAGAGAGAGAGAGACCAACTGTAAATTTCCATCTCTCCCTTCTGCTCCCTGCTACAGAGTTTAGCACCCCACTTGCTCAGTCTACTCACTATTCCTCCTGACTTCTAAACCTGTGTCTCAGTTCTTCAGGTAGGGACTGTCTTGTCTCATAGAATTCACACAGAACTAGAGCTCCCAGAATTCCCTCCCATAGTTCTGTAAGTTATACAAAAAATATCAATTATGAACTCTGATGGCAGATGTTGAGATCTATTCATCCATTAGCCAGTGGACAAAAAAACAAAGACAATAACACCAATTATTTGCTCAACTCTTGCACTACAGGTTAAACCAGGGGTAGGCAACTCCAGTCCTGGAGTGCGGGTGTCGAGCACAGTTTGGTGATGTCACTGCTCTGACACTACAATTAAACATGCTAATTACCCGCTGAGATGAATCAGGTGTGTTTGATCAGGTAGATCACCAAACTGTGCAGGAAACCAGCCCTCAAGGACTGGAGTTGCCTACCCCTGGGTTAAATAAACAATCTGAAACAAACAGAAACTAAAAACTAGATTCCTAAATAGAGTTCTCAAAGAACCATCCAGAGAGGGAACCAAGAGCGTTTGTTCTAAGACACTGCTCCACAGAACCATTTCTGGCTTCTTTGTTAAGAGTTTCATACATGCACACACACCTAAGACATAAAACTAAATATATAACTATACCAATCAAAACGGAGAGAAATCTGCAGACTGTGGATTGTTTGAAGTGAATATCCTCCATCTAGAGTCCTGGCTGATTCTGATCACGCGCCCGAAACCACCACAGACCGAAGGTGTGATCTACATTCACAAATACACGTGCATTCAAACGGCTGTTTCAACAAGGTGGGTGTCTAAGCATGACTATTCTAACCGTTTGAATAAGTTGTATGCATTTGTCTCTGTTGTCTCTGTGTTTACATGCTTGTAGCTCTGCTTTTTTTGTCTGTATGTATGTGAGCTCAGTTTGTGTATGCAGTGTACGTCAATAGTATGAATCGTATGAATTACCCTTTAAAACAGCGCATCCTCCTCCTGTATATCACACCAGTTAGGGACGTTATATGTTAGCCAGGCATGACACAGAAATAGAATTTTCTGAATCAATTCCTCCCTCTGCAGTGAGGATAAGGCACCACATAAGCTACAGTACAAGAACACTCTCTCTCTCTCTCTCTCTCTCTCTCTCTCTCTCTCTCACACACACACACACACACACACACATACACAAACACACACAGAGCCTTTTCAGCCTATAGCAGGTGGGTGGTGTTGGTTCGTTATTAGTCACCCTAGTCTGATAAACAGTCAGCGCTTGACAGACATTCAAAATGAAAGTCTGAATAGAGTTCAGGCTCTGCAAGTGGGTGGAGAGAGAGAGAGAGAGACAATAAAAAAGAAAAAAATAGGCCACAGAGAGAAGGAAGCACAGAGCTCAAGTCTTGCTCTGACTTCATATTTGAGAGTTAACACCACTGAGAGGAACCAATCTAAAGGAATTAGGAGGACCACTCGGGAGAGAGGGGCTGAATGACTCACTCAATGTTCACTCTGCAAAGGCTATGAAAACAGTTCAATTAAAAACTGCATCCTTTTTTACCCCAGTGACCTTACACTCAAAGCACCAGGACGTTACCTAAGGAACAGTTAAAGAAAATTATTACATAAATGGTTTCAAAGCAAGCTACGAGAAAAATGTTGATTGAAAAGAAAAAAACAGAAAAAAAAACAGGATTGCATGCTTTCCTCGTTGTTCCTAGATAATTTTCCTTATTCCTAAGTAAGCCTTAATGACATGGGGCCACAAAGCTTCCCACTGGAAAAAAAATACAATAAAGAAATTGGCAAAACATTCATTTAAAAAATGTAATTTGATCCCCCAAAAGTCCAAAAATATCTTCGCCTTTTTCACATTTGAGCATTTATTTGTCAAAATCCAGTCACTGTTTCTACATTAATACATGTAGTTTTAAGATTTCTCCATCTTTTCTCCACAACATATTATTTTGTAAATTATAATCTGATTAAATTAAACTCACCGTAAATGTACAAACAACTTCATTTTAAAAGACAAAGTGCTTTTTTAAAAAACTGTTCTCTTCTTTGTGATGGTTAATGGATTCCAATGCATATGTAAGCATATATGTATGAATATAGTGCTACATCACAAAAATCCCTGAATTTTGTGATAAAGGTCATTGTTGTTTCTCATTTAATTCAAAAAGTTAGACTGACATTTTTTTTCTTTGCTTTACTGGTCATCAGTGTGGCTTTATAGCTCAAGAAAATCAGAAATCCAGAATCTCAAATAATTAAAATATTTCATTTTAATATTTAAATAATATCAACATGAAAACAAACAAAATGTGTAATGAATAAAATATATGAAAGTTCACCTTTTAGAAAGAAAAAACCTTTTCATGACTTTCTAATCCTCTTTTGAGATGCTCTAGTATTCATCGTTTTGCGATGCAAGACAGAAAAAACTGCTTCAGTTTTTGATTGTTTTCAAAAAGGGACATATTTGACTCAGGGCCTACTCACAGTAGGCAATCCGTACCGTGTCTGAGCACGGTTCCCTCCCAATGCACGGTTTGTTTGACTAGTGTGATCACTTTGAACCGTGCTTGGGGAGGGAACCATCCTGAACTGGTACAGTTATCCATGCCTGGGCAGGAGCATGGTTCAGTTGGACTCAGGTGCGGCTCACATCAGAATGAGCACAATCCCTACCCAAGCACGGGTGATGTCAGTGATGTGACGTTCCTGTTAAACAAACATTACAAACAAACGATTAGCAGAAAATTGTTTTGTGATTATGATTAACAATTAGCAACAAATCTCTGTCTCTGCGTGTATTTGCATGCCCAAAACGACTCCAAATAAGCCAGAACATGAGTAAAAACCCAAACTCCACTGTGTTATACGAGCACACTTTTCTTCAAAACAAAAGTTGCCTTGTGATGACACAAGTGTGCTCGGGCCTGGATTGTTAACAGCAGTATGTGCACAGGCCAGCAGGGGAGTGGGGAGAGGGAAAAACCATGTGTGTGTGTGTATATATATATATATATATATATATATATATATATATATATATAATGTGTGCTATATGAATATTGCAATGGAATCAAGTTCTTTTGGAGTGGGGCCTTTATTTTGATTAGATTGAATGAAATATTAAAATACTTTATATAAAAAACTCTGAGGTGCATAGAAATTCCCTTTTACATGCATAGAAATGTCCAAATCTTCCCATTAAGGAAGGCTTAATTTTATTTATATAGCATTGTGACACTGCAATAAGTGACGAATGAGCATTCTACTAATTATGCCATTTACATTAGGTGAGCACTATGTCTGTTCTTTTACAACTTTCAGGCTATTCTGGTTGCTTGAATCATACATGAAACTAAATTGTATTGAACTGTGTGCGTGTGCTCTTGACTGCCTTGTTGCACAAAACTAGTGCATCTCCAGAAATGTGAATATGTGAGTACATTTATGTTCATAATTTAATTCAAGAAGGAAAACTCTCATGTTTGATATTCATTACATGCATTTATTTTAATGATAATACAGTTTTAATTGTACATTTACTTGAAATGTAATATTCTAAATGAGATTCTGGATTTCTGAGTTTCATGAGCTCGACGTCATACTGATCAACATCACAACAAAAAAGACTTGAAATGTCACTTTAAATGTAATGAATATAAAGTTTGACAAATTTTAATTTCTTGAATTATATTATGAACAATAAACTTTTAACAATCTATTTTTCGTGACTCTTTCATTTCACTTTACAAAATTTACAAACATCCAGCACCAAGAATGCAGTCTAAATCCTCATAAAAATATACTTTGCACTTTTCAAGTCTAAGTCTGGATCAATCATAAAATGTACAAAAAAGAACAGATTTCAAGAATAGCACCTGTACATGCAGTTCTATTGATTAAGAAAAAGTCAGAACAGATAAAATATAAAACTGAGAAGTTTTTGCAAAATATGAACTTCAATTTGAAGTTTAGAAAGAAAGCATATTTAAGAACATTTTAGTTTAAGACAATGTTTTCCCCCCAAAAAAACCACTTCTTATACTACAAAAAGCACTAT
This sequence comes from Crenuchus spilurus, assembly GCA_036984385.1. Lineage (NCBI taxonomy): Eukaryota > Metazoa > Chordata > Actinopteri > Characiformes > Crenuchidae > Crenuchus > Crenuchus spilurus. The sequence continues at coordinate 79,619 of BRDA01017426.1, read as the reverse complement.
ACTAAGAGTAGTTTTGCAGTGTTATTTTGGAAACACTGTTTTTTGTTATGTTCTTAGCACAAATTTACACTTTGGGGAATCACAGAATTGAGCTAAGCAACAGCAATGCTTCTCATGGGCAGTAAATGCAGTCTAAAGCCCCCCTTTTGTGAGGCTCTTCGAATGCCAGTCAAGCTCACAGTGGTCAAACAAAGACCCTTGCTGTACAGCGAAGAAGCCACATGTGTTGAAATCTCCCTCTTTAGCATTAAAAAAACTGGCTTTTTGTGGTAAAGTAGTTAAATTTACAGCTTAATTATTGGAAACCTTGACTGCCTTCCAATGTGCAAAAAAAGAAGTCTGTAATTATTTCACATTTTGGACAGCCATTTTCTTCTTCTGGTGTGAAAGGGAGCTGGATGGAGATGATCCAAGTGGGCCCAACTGTGCTTGTCACTCATCAGAAAAAGGGGAAAACTTGCAAAAAGAAATCCTTCTCTACTCTCTCACACACACACACACACACACACACACACAAACACACACACACAAACACACACACACAAACACACACACACAAACACACACACACACACACACAAAGTGAAAGTTTTCTTTTAGGTTTGCAGTAAGTTAAACATACAGGGCTGAACCTGTTGCAGAGCGTCTGTTGTAGTTACTGTTGCTAAAACGATGGGTAATTCCAGCCTTCAGGGAGGAGAGAGCAAGTGAGCAAGAGAATGAGAGAGAGCGAGCGAGAGAGAGAGAGGTTCCCTGTGTACAAACTGTGCTGGCTTCACACACTAATTGTAAGGTACAGTGCGGAAATACTGGTTTGGCGTCACTAACATGACACGACATGTAAAAATCCATCCATCCCTGAGCCTGCTGAACTCTCTCTGCTTCTCTAATTTACTCTGCAAAGCTAATACAGCACAATCTCTGCCTGCTTCCCCACTACACACTGCAATTTGATACCAAAATCACAGATAATGGCATTGACCAACAGACAATGGTACAATGACACTCTCAACTTTAATGTACGTCAGTGTAACTAAATTCTTCTGGTCCATTCATCATGAAAAGTTCACACAATGCCAAGGACAGCTCATGTGTAATGGTGCAGTTGTTGATAAAATGACATTAGGCTTGTGAAAGCAACTTTTCTGGATGGTACAGTTTCTTCTAATTTTCTTAGTGAACCATACATGGCTTCAAAAGAACCAAAAATGACCACACAGGACAGAAAAACATTCAAACACTAAAACTGGCTGATGTCAACAGCTGCACACGTTGCTGCGAAATCCACCTTGTGGCAGATTTTCCACAACGTGTATACACTGTCCACATTTCTCCAGCATGCAGCTATAGACCTAGCGCTGTTTCTCAATGCTCTTTCACAACAATAAGAATCATAGACTACGCTAAAACTAAAGACCAGTAGGCCCGTGAATAAGTTACTGTGCCTCTGACCTCGGTTTAACCTCATGCATGACCTTTGACCGGCCCCTGAGGATATGCTTGGGCAGTCAGAAAAACAGGGCAAGGCCAGTCATTAGAGGTCACAACAAAATGGAACAAAACTCCAGAAGCAAAGCAGAGTACAGGACATGTGACTGCACAAAGCAGGGTTTGAAGTAACCACATTTTCTGGCCTCAGCGGGCATTCCCCCTCCTCCACCCCAATCCCTGAGTGTGGGAGGCTCGCTGAAACACAAGGCTAACTGTTTTTATTGTCCCAAGGTAAATCAAATATCTCAGCAATGAGTAAATTTGTCATATATTTCAACACTAAGGACCTCAGCAGAATGTGGCTACAATCAGGACAAAGGCCTTACCACTAAATGGTTTGGCTTGTAATATCAGTAGCAGGGAAAATGCATCAGAAGATTAAAAAATATCTGGTACACACAAAAAAAAAAAACTGAAAAAAAAAAAATTCACCTGCATTTCAAAACCGAGTTTTCACATAAACCCTGACATAATAAGCAATTGTGTTCCATCTGATGAGAACATAGAGACTTGCTGCTTTTGCGTTCCCAGATTGAAGGTCTACGTCGTTGGGGTAGCATGTAGATTTGAGCCTATGAGATGTGGGCCACTACTTGTCCTCCTTGGGGTACACGGTCATGTAGAGGTGAGAAATGGATATGAAAAGAACTCTGTTCAGAGCAAATACTAGGTTAAATGTTTCCACAACCTGCACTGCTCGTTTCTGTGCATACCTGGTAAAACAACAGCCACGTACAGTTGTAATGGCCTAGTTTTCCCCAAATCATTTTAGGTCATCTGAAGGTTTTTGGCATAGCTGTAGTGGATGGAAACATGACTTAATTTGCATCTTCTCTCAAATTTTCATACATTTGCTTTATGAACATTTTGAACGGCTAGAAATAGCAAGAGGAAGCTCCGCCTCTGTCATCGCTTATGAGTTTCATCATATCAGAGGTTAAAGCATTAAAACTATTCTACAGTCTGTAATATTTGAAGGCCTACTGCTGAATAGAGGTCAAACTATTCAGTGCAGTTTTTAATTCTGAGGTCAAAAGGTCAAATATATTTATGTTTTAGGATTTATTAATTCTGAAGAGAAAAACGAGATATCGTTGGCTTCCGTTAACAATGACAAACACAAGACTACCAGAAGAGCCTGAGGGCCATATCAGCCATACAGCTAAAGTTTCAAGCTTTTGTTACTGTATTTGTTATAAATTATGACATAATTACAGCTTGTGATATCAGTTATCAGACATTTTAATTCCTTAAAATGGTATCAGTGACAAACCTTTCATGCAGCTGAGGTGCTAATCAAGACTGCATTATGTAATATAGCATATAATCTGTGCATTTCAATAGAAAAAGTATACTTATTTATGAAGTCGTCACATTAAATGCAAACAACATAATTTTTACTATCAATATTTAGTGTATTCTACACGTTGGAACACGACTGAGTACCTGGTTTAACAAACACCAAAAAGTCACAAGAGTTAGGTGAAATAATCTGGGAATATAATCTTTTCAAGCCAAACGTGAGTCTTAATATCAAACTTGATCCCAACAATGTAAAGAGGCAAACAAATGCAGTGTTGCTGTAATTATTAGTGTTTTAGAGACGTGCTGTTGGTGTACATCCTTCACAGTGCACCGAGTTCCTCCTGTTTCAACACATCTGACTCACCAGCTAAATAACAAACTCTTATAAAACAGTATGTCAGAGAAGGGAACAGAGTAAGCGAGGCAGTAGAGGGGCACTCCAGGAGCAGGGTTGGGAAACCCTGCTGCAAACATAATTAAAGGCTGTTGTTGTGTACTGTGTGTCTCCACACCACTCCCATAGACAATGCACAAGCGCTGACCTCAAGCTAAGGACAAGTCTGACTGCATTAGGTAAGTGTTGGCTGGTAATGGTGCAATTTCATCTGTGAGCTGAACAAGGATACACACAACAGCAAGGCTGCCTGCTAAAAGTTTGGACACACTTTGCAGTAATCTTACTGGCACACACTTAAAATACTTGGCATATACAGTAGATACTGATGGATTTGTACACAAATAACTCACAGAAATATCAAATAACGTAACATACCTTAAAAGTTAGCTTACTACACAAGCAGCACTGATGTCTTTTTAAATCCCTCTTCTTCAAAATGTATCTCAAATTAATTTATTACTTAACATTTTAAATCTGAAGATATCAAAACAAATCCAATAAATATCAAATACGTATTATATGTGTAATAGAAGTCTAAATTTTACAATTCATTATTTAATTAAACTCTATGTAAAACT
>BRDA01017426.1:23340-75838 GCA_036984385.1 Crenuchus spilurus | reverse complement strand
GGACCAGTCTGGTGGCCAATCTTCATTAATGTCACATTGCACCAGTAAGAGCAGAGTGTGAAGGTTCAGTTAGCAGGTAAGAGCACAGTTATATAGTATATTACAATGCACACAACATTATGGTGACATACCAGAGTTCAAAAGAGGACAAATTGTTGGTGCACGTCTTGCTGGCGCATCTGTGACCAAGACAGCAAGTCTTTGTGTCTAAATATTATTGAGCCACTTTGGGGTGTTTTGGAGGAGCGAGTCAGGAAACGGTTTCCTCCACCAGCATCACGTAGTGACCTGACCACTATCCTGCAAGAATGGCTTAAAATCCCTCTGACCACTGTGCAGGACTTGTATGTGTCATTCCCAAGACGAATTGACGCTGTATTGGCCACAAAAGGAGGCCCTACACCTACTAATAAATTATTGTGGTCTAAACCAGCTGTTTTAGTTTCATTGTCTAACCCCTGAATCTTTCACTGGCAATATTTATATTGTTTGAGATATAGTAGAGTAAGTAAATAAGCAAACTACTTCATCTTTTCTTATTCTAATCATTTCATACAGCTGATCTCTCAACCCCTACATCTATCTGTCTACCATATGTATGATGTATGTTATTGAGAATGTTCATGTTTTCCATTGGGATCCATCGATTGTAATGACCTCACTGCTCAGCTTAATGTCTTAATGTGAAACCGGGACCGGAGGAACACAGTTTCGTTCCACCTCACGTACAACATGTGATGTAAACGACGATAAAGTCTCCTTGAGATGAAGTGCCTTCCTTAATGTGAACAATAATTTGGCTAAATCATGAATTAGCCCACCGATGAATGCACATGAAAACATTTTACCCCCAAGGCAACCTAAACAGCTGAAAAGATTGAGAACATCACAACACGGAGATTAAAAGTGTGGGGTTTGGCATGACTCCCAATCTAGAACATTCTGCAATCTGCTGTCCTCTAGTCTTGCTGGCAAGATCTAAACAGCTTTCCATGTAATGTATGAAGTTGTTGCAAACATTCACATGTATTAAAAATCACTTTACTAAGCTAACTGTAGTGCCCAAGCTTTAGTGGTCAGTGTAAATATTGCCCGTGTCAGTCTGAGAATATCTAGTGTTTTTACTTCAGCCCCCTGGTGTAGAATTGCTGATTGTTTGTGAGCTCTACTCAGTCACCTCCCTGCACCCTCCACAGTCCAGTGCTCTCATGAGGTCAGTGAAAAAGCCCAGGAGTTGATCATTAACAAGCTGCCATGTCACCCAGTCACGAGTTGCAATGTGGGTAAAATATTTAACCTGAAGCCTTGAGACAGGAGAAGTCTGATTACGACACTGAGACCTTCCTCTCACAACTACTGAGGTATAAAGCAACTTGTTGGACATTTAATGGAATCCAAAATAACAAAAACGCCTAACAGCTTTACAACAATATTTCAAAGAGGTGTCTCTAACAGCCTGGGATAAGTGTACAGAATTGGGCAATAATGTAAAAATATACACCAAAGAGCCACAACATTAATAAACATTAATAAGAAAACCATTTGACTGGTGTGGGCTACATAACCTCATACTTTCAGGGCTCCTAACACCTTAGAACCAACTTTTATATTTGACACTGAATTTGAGTGGCTATGACAAAGGCCGAATTGCAGTGGTTAGACTAGGTTGGAGTATCTCCAAAATAGCAATGATTAAGGGCACGTCTGGTCAGCAGAAGTGAGTACCTACTGACAGAGGTCTGAAGAGGACCAAACTACCAAACCGACCACAAAGTGTTGGAGTTGATGCATGAGGGTAATGAACACTACCCTGGCCTGAGTCAACAGAAAGGCTACTGAGGCACAAAATGTGATGCTGGTTACAGGAGGAATGTGTAAGAACATGTACAACAAGACACAGCACACAATGAATTAAAATCTTTGTACATTAAATTAAGGGATCTTTTACATTACCACTGTGCTGGTGCATCTTATGTACAGCTTAGCTGTTGAATATGGCTTTTAAACATTTACTGTACTGCCAGAATTAGGGTGAACACTGACAAAACCATTTTGTATTTTTAATTTAATGTGCAGATGATTTATGGTATTTAGTTGCTGACCAAATCCACAAAATGGCCCAAAAAGCTTACCACATCATTTGACATCACAATGTAACATCATCACATCCCCAGCCTCTACTTAGGACAGGCTCATGCTTCTACCTGACCTGCTTCCGCTTCCTCCTCTTGAGTCTGTCCAGAACACTCGCTGTGCTCCATGGCTGGAGGTTTCACACCTCAAGTGTTACTTATGTTATCTCCACAATGTGCTGTTCCCAAAGAACTACGGTGTTAAATCATCGGAATAACAGGCCCAAACTGTGCAGCTCAGCGAGCTAAACTAACTTTGGAGTTTAAGAGCTTTCAGAGGCTCCACGTCAGAATTTTCCAGTGATCCGTTTTCCAACATTTACACCTTCTGTCCTTTTTCATGCCACATTTAATAGCGGAAAACTACTCCCAGCCTACAGTAGGAGCTTTTGCAGGCTTTCTCAGGGGCCAAATTCTTCCATGATCTTGAAAGTCAAGCTAAAAATACTCCAGCAGAGCAGGGAATGGGGCTACACTTCAACACACTTAAAAGACATCAATTAGTACGACAAAAAAATCACAGTCGAAAGTCTCTGAGGAAGTCACTGCTTAGTTTTTCCGCAATTCTTTGGGAAGATTTCGTTTCTGACTCCCTCAAAGCTTCTTGAAATTGTTGTTTTAAAGGCATTAGAGATGTGAAGGCCTATGATGCTTTCTCTGATGTCTAGTGTGAATTGTAAGATGGACAGTGGGATTACACTTCTTTAATGGCAGTCCAATGTCTGGACTAGCAATGGAAGCACTTTTCTGCCAATCTACTGGGGCTCATATGACGTAAAACTTATACAAGCAATTAAGGGTGTACACTGAAACAAACGGCACAGCTGGAAAAGTGAGGAACAGAACAGGGATCTGTAATATTTATTTATTACATGATTTTGGCCTTTTGTTTACTAAATATTAATTTTATTAATATTGTTTAAAAGTTTCTCTCTTCTCTCTCTGTCTCACTCTCTCTCACACACACAATTTACATAACATACATTTACATATCATTAAATATACCAAAAGATATTTTTAGACAGTTTATTCAAAACATCAAGTACTAACATAATTGAATGACAAATATATTTTAATTACACATTCATAATACTTTTGGAGACGTGCATTCTATTCCACAAAATTTAACAACCACTTATGAATCATTTTGGATATTAAGTTAATGTTATCTGGCTTTCTCTTTCATTTCAGAATCACCTACAGCTCTGTCCATCTTAATATTTCCACGACTAAATCACTGGAACCGAGCATATTTTAAATTAAACTAGAATCTGCATTTATGTTAAAAACCTGGATTCCAAGCGTTAGAATTACTGCATTAACTTCTGCATTTGTGACCTAAATTACTCAATTGTGGTAGCTGTGATGTGGTGGTAAGACAGTCCAGCTGCTTTAGCGTTTACATCAGTGCTGCTCTGCGTGCTTAGCGACCAGCTGTTTGACAAAAGTAAACACAAATGCCTGGCAAAGGGTGGGAGTTCCTCACTTCCTGTCTGTTTACCCACAAACTGTGTCACACGAGTATTCCCGCTCACTTCTGCAGTCAAAACACACACACACACACACACACACACACACACACCACAGTACACCTAGAAACACAGCAGGTTGGCTGGACAATAAGCGCTTTATGCTTTGAAGCAGTATGGCAAGATTATGGCATGCTGCAGGAAGGGCGTGTGCTTTTACTGACCAAAGGAGTGAGGGAGGTCCCCTCTGTATCCATGACATCAATACATACACACTCATTCAACAGGGAACTCTCAGCCATTCTGTCTGTTATTATTATTATTTTGCGCCTGTGTAAGTATGTGTGGCTTTCAACCTCTCAGCTGAGTTCATTCTCAATATCACACAGTGGAATTCCAACAACTCCAAACTGGCCACTACAGTCACACTACAGCCTGCAGAACCTAGTAACGGCCTACAAAACATCCACTGTAAACAGACTGAACTCGTCCGATTGGTATGTGGCGGTCTGAAATGAACAGCTGTAAAGCCTTAGAAAAGATCAAATACAATATGTACCAGCACTCAGAAGTTTGGGGACATTCACATACATTTCATTTCAGAAGAATGCTTTATCCTAGCCAATAGAAGGCTACGATAAAATCATCAAAAGCCGCTGCAGATACTCCATCTTCTAGAGCAGACGGGGGAGGTAGGTCAGATTCACCTCTTTTTAGCTCAGTTTGGGTTTTGCTCTCACAACAGTAAGCTTATGGGCTTCAGTACAGCCGTTACTCTCTGCCGGAGGTTTAGCACATATTTGGCACGAGATGTCATGGAAGGTAGAAGATTATTATTCAGTTACGAATCTTATTAGTAAACAAATTCTTTGGTAACTTCTATAAAAATAATAAGATGAGTAGTTACAAGACTGAGGAGTAGATTTATCACGCAGGCCTTTAGGGTTTAATTTGTGATAACAAAACCAAACAGAACATCTTAAATAAATAAAGCAAAAAACAAGCCACGCTCTACTATTCCATTGAAGTAGATGCTCATCAGAGTCCTCTTTTGAGTGAGAGGACCTCAGGCATTTGGCATCAGTTTTAGGAGGGGGCGCTGTAAAGGAAATGGTCAGAATTCCAGAGGAATGCCACTGCGCAGCAGAATGTGGACGTGTGACGGCGTGCAAGTCATAATACCCGTCCAACCTGTCCTGCTCTTGGCACAGATGCATGGATGAGAGGAGAGAGGAGAAGAGGATGTTGAAATAGGTTAAAAGGCAGCAGTAAAGGCATACAGCTCCACCGGTCCAAGACTAAGAACAATGAATCACTTCATTCACCCTGAAGAAGAAACACACCACATGCTTTGACGACCCTAATCAACACTCAGAAGATCGGAGTAAAAACATCTCATCCTGTTGGTTTCTCCTGTCGACGTCACTTAACAATTGAATGTTAGTGAGTGAAACATGAGCGGATGTTTCAATGAAATACAGGTTTCAATTTACATGGTAAGTGAATGGTTTTTTACCCCGATTAGCAGCCAACTGAACTGCCCTTAGTTGACTCTCTCCCTTTCACACCTGCAATGTCCCTGAGTCTAGGAGGGTGCAGACTACCACAGCCCTCCTCCGATTCAAGTGAAGTCAAGTGAAGTCTTTTTTTGAAGTGCTGCCAATACATCACCGCTGGACAGTCAACGCGTTCAGGGGAATGCACAGGATTCCCAGTTCTGATGGATTGCCTGGCAGGCGCCTAAGCCAGCCAACATCACTTAGTAGTGCCAGGGACAGAGTACCATCTTTCCCGCCCAGAGAGAACAATCGTACTCTCTCAGGCCCCGGCTCACGATGGAAAGCAGCATGATCGTTATTCAAACTTGCAATCCTCAGATCATAGTGAAAGCAGCTTAGTCCACGGAGTCACTCGGGGCACATATTTGAATAAAGGAACATTGTACATGGTAGCAGCTATAGCCTTCAAGAAATGGGCTTGGGAGTGATCACCTGAATCAGAAGGACATGACTTACTTAAATGCCCTTGAGCAAGGCACCTGAGCCCCAACTGCTCCATGGACGCTGCGGATGATGGGTCTGCCCACCAGTCCAAGCATGTGGGTGCACTCTGCCCCCTAGTGTCTGTGTACTTGTGTTCACAGCACATATGAGAAAAAAGCAGAACTTCTAAGTGTGTTAACTGAATATAACCTCAGCAAAATAAACCTGAAACAGTGGCCCAAAGCCCACCTATTACAGCTGAGTACATCTAAAGTACTGGGAAACAGTTCTGAGACATGGAACTTCAAAATTAAACTTGTCACAAAATGTGCGAACATGTCCAAGTGAGCTAAATTAGACACTCCGAAATCAGAAACACAACTATTCTCTCCTATCGTTTTATTTTTTATTTTTTTGAAAATTGACCAAGAATCAAGTCTGTGCTTTAGATTCTGTTAGTTTCATGGTTTCCATTGTGCATAAACTTGCTACACAGTAAATCTGCCAGTGTTAAATCAACACTATTAGAGTTAAATTAACACTGAGAGTGTTACATTTTGACACTCTCAGTGTTAATTTAACTCTAATAGTGTTGATTTAACACTGGCAGATTTACTGTGTAGTTTATTAAAAACATTAAGTTTTATCATTGTGGCACAAACCTGTATGACACAAGTTTACTTTGGGCATAGACCTCATTTCTGACGGTCCAACCTACAATATTTGATCTGTGCCTGTTAAATGGAAACCGTAACTTATGCAATCTAAAAAGTTTCCCAATTTAACAAATATATATATATATATAAACAACAATTTAGAAAACAAAAAACCTTCTGACATGACAGAAGATGATCAAATATGTTCATTTAATGTAATTTATACCATCAATTATATCCACTAAATATAGTTTATAATAAATTGTGTAAGTTACATGAAAACCATAAGAATTAGTTCCCAGTACTGTGGATATGGTCAGTTGTGTGAAGCAATCTGAATTTAACATTGCAAACTCAAACAAAAAAACTGCATTTTTTGAACTGAATTTGTGTTGGTCAGTTTAATTAGATGGACAGTGACATATTCATTAAATACAAGCTGACCAGACTATCTAGGATTTCTTAATACAGTCATGGTGGTTGCACATAAGTCAGTTATAGGCATCTTAGTAATATTATTTACATAACTTCTTGTTGTGGAAATTGTTCCGTTAATTGGAGTAAGAAAATTTTTGCACATTCAAATTGAACAAAAAACTCAAAAATCATATCTGCAAATCATCGACTGTATATGACCTGGAAAGTAACAGTAATTTTGTAACTTTATTACTGACTTTTTTCTTCATTAAAGTGTTATTTCAGTCAGCTTTGTCTATGACTTGTTTTATTGCTATGTAATGACTCCAGTATGAAGAATGTGCTCTCAACAGGCAATGCACAGTTATGAAACTAAATTATTTATGCTGTTTGTCCACAAGAACCCAAAGCAATAAGTATGCGAAGGGTCTTTATTATAAACAAACGCCTCAAAAATCTGGGCCGCTGTTTTCCAAAGTTTTCACATTTGACATTTCTACTGTCAACAGTACAAGACAGAAAAACAGAATTGATTTGCAGAACATAACAAAATCAGACACAAAAACAGTACATGTAAGCGCACAGAACTGGAAACCAAACATATTGTAGATGGCAGCTTGTTAACATTTAACACCTCAGTATATTTTTTTGCATAAAGTTATGCATGCCACACAAACAAGTATGCTGTATAACACTTACATACATTTTTTATGCAAAATAGACCTTATGTACCATTTCTGGTTAGAAATAGATGAGTAATAAGAGTTCAAAGTGGTAAAACTGAGTTCTTTACACTAGAGGAAGAAGTGCAGATGAACCATAATGAGGCCATTTCTTACAAAAGAGATGTGGGGGATTCTATCACATGAACTATAGAGAATGTGTAAATGAAGAATGAACTGTGAAGTAGACATCACTGAACCTAAGAAACCACTTCAGCACTGAAACATGCCTCAGGCTGCATGGCATTCCCTAAATGTTTCAAAGTGTTGCTCATAATCTCATAAAAACTTTTCACAGCATGCCTGCAGACACTAAATCTGATACATTTATAAATGTTTTGGGGAAAATGTGTATATAATTACTATGTTATGATATTTCATGAATAACACTTTAAAATCCACTTGTGCTTTAGTGACACTGTCATAAACTAATATACCAAATTCCAAACGCTGAATTTCCAAATGCTACTGCACTCTTGAAAATAGAGATGCCTAACATTGAAGCAATTGTATAGAAAAAAGACATTTGGTTCCCATAAGAACCTTCTAAAGAGTAATACTGAATTCTTTTACTAATTCTTGTATTTTATTATCTTTAATAATAAGATGTACAATTCTAAAGGACCTTTTAAAGAACCTCTACATAATGTAATGTTCTATATATAATAACGATACCTCCTAGAACTGAACGTTCAAACCAAGATCAAATGAGAATCTTTTATTTTTAAGAGCATGTTTGCTTTCAAATGTAGTATTGTGCTTCTCTATATATGAACATTATTTAATAGGAATGGCCATGATGTCAACAGCAAGAGGAAAAAAGACAACTGAGAGTCACATCCCTGCATCCTCTTGAGCAATCCTCTTCCACATACCTCACCCTCACTCTCCACATCATTTATTTTTACACCTCGAACCAAGCTTGATTGTCACCAGTAGAAGAAACATCAGCAGATTTACTTCTGTTTTAGCAGAAGCCAGAAAAGTGTCCATTCTGTATAGCAGCAGGACACTACAGTCTGAAAATCCTGCTGATGCTGTGGGTCAGAGGGAACGATAGAAAGAAAGAGGATGAAAGAAAGAGAGAGTGAAAGGAAGCTTACCTTTCAGATTTTTGGGGTTGTTCTGCTTGGTGCGTGGCATTTTCCGTTTGTTTTCCGCCTGGCCTGGCTCACTGATGCATCGCAAGGAAGGATGCTGGCCGGAACACCGGCATTCCGGGAATGGAAAGGCAGATTCCTGGCCCAAGAGAGAGACAAAGAAAAAGTTAAACACTTGACAAACACAGATCAATGTGACATTTTAAATAACAGAAAATTAATAGATGTGACTATGAGGTGGATCCTTGATCTGAGTGCCTTCACTGTCCACCAGCACTCTGATTTGGCCTGATTTTTTTATATTTGCAAATAGACCAACAAGACTACAGTCTTAATCTGACCTGAACCTGAGCACTCATTGGCTAAAACACACTTTTAATAACAGCAACTGTAAACAACAGCATTTCCTATCAAATGAATGTGTAGACATGTGCTGGCCTTAGAAATGATGATGATTCAATAATTGGAAAGAGGTTCTGACAGACTTTAAAGTTGAAAAAGCTCTGTACCACCTGTCCTCACATTATTACACAGCAGCCACAATAATGGGCACAATGTTGAAACAGCTTCTAAATCACTACTATACTGTACACATTTGAAAATCATGAGCATTAGAACACTTTTATAGGGAAAGGAATGTATAACAAGTCAAGGGTTTTGAGCACGACTACTACACAGGTTTGCTGCTATCACCCTGCTACAGCACTACTGCAGTGCATTACAGATATTCTGCATGGACGTGACTAGTCAAACCATTGTGTGCATCATATTAACATTTAGTGTTTTTGTTTTCAAATAAATTATCCACATTTAGACAGCCCATACTTGATATGTTCAACATTTCAAGACCTCAAGTGTCTTCTCTAAAGTCTGAAGCCCTGTAAAAGAACAATAATAATGCAGCTCTTGGTGATGAAGAGCAACCATGACATTTTTTTGACTTTGGAAATCTCCAAGCTTGAGTCTTTGCTCCTGTAGAGACCATCATCTCAACTCACCACCTTGAGAACTGAATCAAAGTGCCAGAACCATGCAAATCAGAAAGTGCAGTCCCATCAAGGGTGTCAGGCAGTGCTTCTAACGTTATTTCTGCAGCTGCGGATATCCGAGACCCACTTTCTGGCACTCATGCAAAATAACAGAAATATCGCAAACACAACAGGCAAGCGGCAGTGAGGTGGAGGCTGTGCTAAATGTTACTAAACCTCAACCTCCTTTCACAAAAAACCACAGCCTCTCTGAAGGCCAAAACAAGGTCTGATTTAGAAGTGGTGATATGAATGCAAATGAAACCAACACCTGTGTGTTGAGTTGAGATGGGAGGAGGCTCAACAGTGGTCACTGTGCACAGGCTATGGTAGATGGTAGAGGGTTTTTTTTGCCTGCATGATTCCAGCCAACAGCTATGGTCTATTGTTGCAAGGAGATACAGAGGGGGGCTGGCTGCCTCGCCCAAAAGTACCCCTGCACCATACAGCCTCCTTTATGACTTGGCGATATTGCATAACACTTACTACAAGGCTACGAGCGCGCGGGGCATGTGCGCGCTCTACGGCAATGACGTCACCTCTCAGCACACGTGAAACTCCTAGCAGGACGACGCAGATGTCATGGCATCTCACGCACGCCCAGTTTAACCCCCACGCCCCCCTCGTTTGGGACAAATTGACCCCTAAATGCGAGGGGCTCGGTCAATGACTTCTTCACCAAAAAGCGGGAGAAGGTCGGGCTGCTGTCCTAGCACAAAAGCACAACACTAGGAGGGGGGACAGGGAAACTGTCTACACTGAGTGTGTTTAAATGAGCCAGAGCTGCTGACTTATAGCATGTGTTAGCATTGAGGCTGGTGAGGCTCCACGTGCTGAAATCCCACATGAGCTGTAAGAAAAAGACGCAGAAATAGCTGCCAAACGAAGGTAGGAAGTGACTATAGCAGCGCTGAACGTCTCTAACATAGACAGACATGACCGGGTAGCAGCAGCAGCAGAGGGAGGAGCCGGGAAAACCCCTGCGAGTCCTCCGCAACAGGACGCCAAAACACACTTCCTCACACCGAACACAAACCCTTTATAAACAGCCAAACAGTGCGGAGCTACTTTACACAGAAACAGTGTTAGCTTAGCTTACCTATCGTTGCCAGAATGTGTCTTCAGCAACACTCAGGCTCTGCTGCGGGCTTGATAAACATTACACACACACACACACATACACACACCACATTAAAATGCTGCAGACGTCTACTCCAAAACAGAGGCGTTCCGGTGAGCTACAAAACACGGGCCGGCTCAGGAAAGACTGCGACTCCTGACAACAACACCTTTACAAACTTCTGCGCTTCACAACTACACAGCTAATGCTAAACAGCTTCATATAGAAACAGCGGCGGCTACGTGAGCGCACAACAGTGGACAAAAAAAAACGTTTTACTTACAACCGTTAGTACTTACAGGTGCAGTCTTTAGCTGCTGTAGAAATCTCTACTATCATACACCTTAACGGTCACAGGGAAAGGTCTGGCTCTATTTTTTTTACTCTCTAGCTTCTCTCACTTTCTATTGCAGGAAACCGACAGGCCCACTGACGTCAGCGGGGGTCCCGTCTCCGCCCCCTAAACAGAGGAAGCGCGAACAGGGAGACTCGCGAGGTCCAGAAAAACACGAGAGATAAAACGGTCAATTTAACACCGTTTCCAACAATGTCATGTCTGTTATCTTAAGCGTTGAAAGCAGGTATACACGTCAGCTGGAAGAATCGCGCAGCTCGTCACAAGAGTCAGCTCACGCGATGCTGTCAAAGTGTCGCTGCTCGCGGTGCCCCTTCGATGCCCCCTCCTCTGCACATAGTTTAGGACTGACGGTTTTCCCGGAGGTTCCTTGTTGTCAGGTCACGTTGTGCCCCTCAGCTAGTGCCTGGGCTTTCCCTCACACACCTCACACAAAAACAATGGCGAAGCCAAGCCATTGCCTTAAGAAATACTCACAAGATGTGAGACTTGTGCTTACACGGCGATATAAACCGGAACACGCTGTGTGTAATGAACGGCGGAGTCGTTTTAAGTCGACTAACTGTTCAGATTTACTGCAGACGTCGAAGGTCTGCGACAGAAATAGAGCCGTGTTCAGTTTTCACGACGAGGCCAAGTGGTTCACACTAAATAGACCACTGTAACAGCATGTAGAAGTGCTATTGCTAAGTGCTATATTTCTTACAAATTACAAATTGTAATCTAAAGTCACTTTATTTACATTTCTTTACTTTAAAGATTAAATTGATATTTTGTAAAAAAATAAATAAATAAATAGTACGTTTAAAAATATAAAAATCGGAAAGTGCTAAAGGTGCTGAATATTTATTGCGTAGTTATGACAAACTGGTTTGTTGACACCTAGTAAATATTTGTTGTATATCTGTAGCAGCCAGAGCATTACCTATATGTATTTACCAATGCAGGAGAAATGACCCTTGTTCTGAGGACTCACCACTGCCCATAAATAAGCGGCCAATCACATTCGTACTTTAATGCCAAGCCCCTGCCAAGTACTCATTATAAAGCACTGCTTCTGTGGAACATATAGGACTCATTTTATTGCTGTGCATATTGAGAATAGCAGACATTATCAATACTAATGAAAAAGGGCCTGCCATTATGTTTTAAAGACCAGACACTTTTAATGATAGATGGCACCTTAAAGACTATGTGATTAGAGAAACAAGCAGTGAATATATGATGCTTATGGGCTTTACATGCAATGCTGCACATGATGATAACCATCAGCTATCCATTCGAAGCCTTGTCAAAATACACAATGAAAGCGAGCAATGCAGCTCTTTGCATCTAACAATATGTCTAGGGGCGTCTGTGTTCGGCAGTGACACATCAGCTAATGAAAAAGGTCAGAGCATTCCGGTCCTGAGAATATAAATAGTGTTTTAATGAGCACGGTAGAGGTGACTGTCTGTCCTCACTGCTTCCCTAGCTGATAAAGCCCATAGGGATAGAATATGTATGTGCAGGTGACAAGGAGTAGGTACCAAACAAACGCCATCACACTGAAGGTCTTCTTAGGCTGCTGCATTCAAGAACTTGTGCTAAAAAGTTGTGTTGTGTTTGTCTTAACAGATTTCTTCATAAAATTCAAGTCTAATAATGCTGCTGTTGCCTTGTTCTCATTGATCCTCATGGCAGCCAAAAAGTCTTTGGAATACCTTTGTCAGCTTGACAGTTCAAACAAGTCTCAGAGGAGTGTTGTTAGACAACTACAGTCTCAGACAGAAAGCATATAGGACAGTGCTCTGAAGGCCATGTTTGATATGAGGATTCTGACTGAAAAATGCTCATTTGATCATTTGATTATTAATCTTCTTGTCGTAGATGTTGCTGTTGGGCTTAGGCTCTGCTTCTAGCTCAGCCGTGTTGGATGTGTTAACAGCGTGGGGGAGATGTTCCATTCAGAGGTTGCCTCTGTGACAGCTCCCGCCTGCACACCCTCACGCTCTCCATATTGAGACACTATGTGAGTCACACACTTTCAACCACTGCCGTTAACAAAATGGCATCCTGCGCCTGATGTCATCACTCTTACTCACAAAGTTTTGCAAAAGCAACAAAAAACAGTTTGATTTTGCAAGTGTGACAGGTAGTGCAGATATTTAACTGTATTGGTTTATATGCTTCATTATGAATTACAATATGTCATGACAAAGAAATTGGCCTGCTTCAAAAAGCAATTGGGTTTCAGCAAGAACCATAATAGAACCACCTGCACAATGTTCTCTTGAGCGAAGTACTACTTTTAACACTGTGGCATCCTGTTAGATCTTTTTGGCAATATTATGACAGAAGTATTCAAGCAGCCCAGACATTTTTGAGGTCTCATTATTTTAAGATGGCTACTCTTTTTACTACACAGTGTAGTTCTGTACATTTCACAGAGGGTGGCATGCTGGCCAGCATGTTTGCCTCTAGCACTCAGGTTTTGGGTTCAAGTCCCCATCTGAGTACCTATGTTCTCCCTGTGTTGGCCAGGGTGTCCTCCAACAGTCCATAAATGTGGAGGTTAGGAGAAGTAGGTACTCCAAGTGCCCAGCGATGGATTGGTGCCCTGGCTAAGACAAAATAACTCAAATAACTGCAATTTGAGGTATGTGTGGGATCATTTAGACATGTAGCTTGAATGATGTTATTTTTATATGCAGAAGCTTTTGTTATTTTCTAGTTAAATTAGCCATGTAGACATCTGCATAATTTCAAGCAAATGGTTTAATCAACTACACTTGATTAAAATAAAATTAGCAATTGTTGGAATTTGATTTTAGCACCACGACATTTGTTCAGCATTTGTGCAACAAAATTCCCCAAATTCATAAGAAATAGTGAAGAGTTTCTGTTCTGTGTAAGTGAGCTGCAATTTTCAACTGTCAACACCCCCGATAGCAGACTAAATAATATAAAGCTGCTTGATTATGTAGACTTGGCTAATGTTGGCATGCTAAGTTTTATTACACTAAAGCGAACACACTCACACACATTACTATTATTACTATTATTATTATTATTATTATTATTATTATTATTATTATTATTATTATTGTTATTATTATTATTAGTATTACTATTATAAAAAGCACAGTCTAACATACCCGCTACCATCTCCCTAACTATATGCCATTCAACACAATGCTGCTCACATTCTTCTGTAGGGAGTAGCGCTGTTCCGCTACCATCTCCCTAACTATATGCCATTCAACACAATGCTGCTCACATTCTTCTGTAGGGAGTAGCGCTGTTGGTAGAGGTATGGGAAAGAGGAGATACAGTTGGTCACCTCCTCCTTCACTTGGGAGTATGGATGGTTCATTGGTAGAAGTATGAGGAAGATGACACAGGACTGGTCACCTCTTTCTTCACTTGGGAGTAGGAGTGTTCAGGCAAAGGCAGGCACAACTGATCTAATATGAATAACTTGCTAAAGGTTTGCTTGCATTTGTTAAATGTTGACTAAAAGAGGAACAAAATGCAGAAATTCAGAATTTTCTGTGAAGATATTCAGTGACTCATGTTAGGGTAGCAAAAGTAGCCAATTTCAATATAGCCTAAGCTAATATTCTGTCTTTATTTTTGTCGCCCAAAAAATAAAAAAAAATCCAGCAGCCCCTTTCCTATTATTATCACCTGAACTCTTAATGAGGCCACATGAAGTGTTAGACTGTAGTATTTGTAGCATTTGTGATAATAGTCCACTGCTTTTAGTAAACACTCACTTTCTCTCTTCTCTACAATGCTACACTAATGCACAGTTTGATAAGGCCCCATTCATAAAGTGTCAAAATAATGCCACAGCTATATAGCACCAGGGGTTTCCAACATTCAACGAGTCATAAGTACATATTGTACATATCAGTGGGTGTGTTGTTGATATTCAGAGCTTTCTGTCATTGCTAAAACATGGCCTGCCAGCTACAGCAGTTTGCTAAATGGCCTTTCAAAAATTACAGTCAGTGATTTGTGTAGTTATTTGTATAAATCTCTGAGTATTTCATCTGAATAAACCTGAGTCTGAGTCTTTTTTGTCTAATTTCACTAAATTGCATTCATTATGCTCTTTGGTTTAAAGATGAATTCTAAAGCATTTATGTTTTGTGCTGCATATATGTTTTACCTTAAACATCACTGTCATTCACACAATTTCCCATTTACATCAAATGTAAGTTTAGACTAATAGACTATTCTGTAAGACTCTACATACGATTTGGAAGTTGTTTAAGTACGCTGAGAGAACATTTGGTGATGTTTTTTACTGAAATGACAGTCCTAAGGTGACTATTGAGTATTTTCCAGCAGGGGTGGCATGGTGGCTTGCTGGTTAGCATGCTCGCCTCTCAGCAATGAGGACTTGGGTTAGAGTCTGCATTTGGGTGGAGTTTTCATGTTCTCACTGTGTCTGTGTCAATTTCCTCCCACAGACCAAAAACTTTAAGTTTTTAAGTTTTACTTTACGTTGTCCAGGTGTATGTGTGCCCAGTGATGGACTGGCACCCTGGGTTTTGCTAATATGGTGTTATGCCTTTGCCCAGTGAAGGGGTAGGGGACTCACTGTGACCATGAGTAGGATTAAGGGGATAAAATTGATGATTTCTAGCAATGTTAGCCTTGCAATTACATTTCTGCTAAACTAAAGAAGGAAAATGTTGACATGTCTTGGTCAATCTGAGGTAAATTGGGAAAATATGTTTTCTCAGTGAAGCATTCCATAAAGTCCTCTAAATAGGAATATTGCTGCATGTAAGCTAACAGTCCTATGCACTGAACTGACATCATAAATCTGCCAACCTCACAAAACACCCCATGCAATCCAGAAATCATATGGGTCACATTGGCAGTAGTAGGCTACAGTTTAATGTAGCTTGTAATTGATTAAATGTGCATGATTTTAAGCTTGCTTGTAGTGTTTGCTTCCTCAGATACTTTCACTTTTGCCTTGGAATTCAGAGGATCCAGGGATAACCGAATTGGAAATGTAACAGAAAATATATCAGCAATGGGGCATTCTTTTTTAACACAAGGTCCAGTACAGTACAATCCACCACAGATGCAGCCAAAAGTAGTGATGTTAGTTCAGTTCCGGACCTGGAGGTCAGAGTTCAGTACAGTTTCCTTGCTTCAAAACTAACTGCTGAGTTGAATCAGGTTTGAATTAACAGGGAAATCATTTAACACAACGAAAAGAAAATTTAACTTGATTCAGATATGATGAGTGATTGCATCTGAATAGTCAATTACACCAACACAATTCTTGCCAAAACAAGTAAACAAAATCAAAACTTAATGTAACACTACTTCACTTGGAATATTTGAATAATGTAAACACACAGGAAGTGTAATTCCTGCTCAGACTGAAGAGGGCTTGACTTGGCCACTGTAGAACATTTCACTGTTTTGCTTACAGAAGGAAATATGAATGTCAATGCCCTCAGATTAAAACTGCACTTTGATGATTTAATTTAAAGTCCAGAATGTTGAGGTAGGCAGCTAAAAAACCATAACTGACAGTGTTCATGTATTTATGAATGGGTTTTGTACTATTTAACAACAAAAACTATAACAATTTAGTCCAGAGCTACCTGATAAGAACAATTCCCCAAGTCCTTTGAATAGAATTTACCACCCTAGCGGTTTCAAGATAACTTACAATGAAGCTCTGCAAGCCACAACAAACTGTCAAACCATTAGTCTGTACCTTCCTATTAAGATCACTATCAGTAACCTAAACTCCATGGCTAAAGCTGCATCATCCCGTGTGGTGCGTGAGATGCCACATGTACCCAACCCGGCTGTTGGAGACAGCCAGTCTTGGCTTCAGCACATTCTGCAGACTATCGGAGTGCCCTTTGGGAGCAATCTTGCTTTAGCCTTGCCACATTGAAATAATAAGCTATATTTGCACACTCCAGCGATCACAATCGCAATCGCAATGTCATTCCACTTACACAGTGGCGTCGGTGTCCACTTACGGGAGCTTCAAGTGCATCTAGGAAAGCTACACCTCCCCAGTGACCAGTCCCATGTTTCTAAGGGGATTCTTGGGCCTGATAACCCACACACACACTGGCAGCTACAGTGGTATTACACACACCAGTGATACAATTCCTGACTGCAAGAGAAAAGACAGTCATTGTCGTAACACAGCTGAAAGTTGCAGGTGAAACTGAAGTTAGCACTCTACAGAAAAGGTTTCATATCCTGGTTGTTAACATCACTGTCATAATTTCTCAGATATGGATTAAACCTAATATTGGACTAAATGTCAACATCACTGATGTTTCATCACAAATCTCATTTAGTGGAGCCAGTGGGCTGCTCCAGAGCCATGTAGAGAGAGAGAGAGAGAGTCATGACAATGTTTTTTTTTTTTTTTACAGCAATGGTGAAAAATGGAGCCTATCAGTCGTTCGCCGAAGTTAGCAGTAAGTACTAGCAGTGCAGCAGAGTTACAGTAGAATGGATCATAAATATTATACAATAATGCATTTATTAAAAATGCAGTTATGTCTCTCTATGTATATATATTCAAAATGTTGCGCTGTAAACTTCCTGGAACTATTTAAAGTCTGCACGAGTCACATGACCTTAAACCATTTTGGACTTCCACAAATGTGTTCTTTTAAAGCAACTGTTGCTAGGTTTGGAGAAGCTTTGCAGAGTGCGGATAAAAATCCAATTTAAGGCAGTTTGATGCCAGTGTTGTCCAACTGGGTGGCTGTTCTATTGCTTGCACAGTCTGGGGCATGGAAATGTGTGCCATGTGTGAACTGTAACATTATGGAAAATCAATATGAAAAAGAACAAGATTTCACTTTAGAAATAACTTCTTGTTTAAATCCCATGGACTACACTTGTTCCACTTTCTCCCACAGGCTATAGCAAAGTTAATGCTGTGGAATGTTTGAGAGGACTACATAGGACGAAGCATGGACATTTTTAACAAGATATTGATTCTGGTGGTCAGTGCACAAGGAGTCAGGATTACTGGATATCTGTATTCGATAGGTCAACAGCTGAAGAACATTAGTGCAATGCTTTTGTCCACTAACATCTTAATGTAAGGACACTGTGCTAAAGAGGACAAGTAATGGCATTCAGAAAAACATTTCAGAATCCTATAATTTGACTGCCCAATCCTAAATAAACCCCATTGTGCTTATTGAACTATTTATGTAATATTTGGAGGGGGGTTGTCTCTCAGCTAAGCACGGACTGCTTTGTTTACACCGCACCATATGAAGTTATGTAACCGAGGCTGTTGCCATGGCAACTCCCTGACTCCAGCTCCTCCCCCGTACCCCCCCTCCTCCCCACCAGAGGACATTCTGTAGTCACATGAGTGAGCAAGTGAATGATTTCAAGCTCAAACGCTGCACTCCCTTAATGAGAACACTTGTCTCCGTTTAGGGTCCCGAAACGGTTTTCCCCGGAGACGAGAAACGGACACAGAGGCTTTAATTCTCTCCACCGTGATAAGTGCATTTGGCTGTCACTGATGAACATATTTCATTCCCACATCAGCAGCAGATTAAACACTCGCACACATGCACACACACTTTCCAAATGAGCAACAGCAGAAGCAGCCATTTGTCTGCAGATGATTCAAAATTAGTGGCGTGAAAAAAAAAAAGATCTTCAAAATTAATCACACACCAGTTGCTTTTGCCATTGTGTTGCCTCACTGTTTTTACAGCAAATAATGAAAAGATGAATGAAAGGATGTGCGAGACCATAGTGATGGTTAAAAAAAAAGAAAAGAAAAAAGGAACAGACAACCACCAACATGTGAAACATACACCACAATGTTTCTTTTATGTTTTGTGTTTGGCTTCTGTTTGTATTTCCTGAGATATAATGAATTCATATGAAAGAAGCCCAAGGGACCTAACAATGATGTATCAGTTATTTATGGAAAATCTCAAAATACGCCTTCAATATCATAAGCAAGCACACAGGCTGAGGAGAGGAAGAGGAAGCTGGTGATAACTCTGGCACTGAGGGAGGACTTCTCTCCTCAGGCACAAACATGATAGTACAGCAAACACAGTGAGCCTTTTATATGAGCCATCGTATAGTCCTCCTCATACAAGTGTGTCAAGGTCATTGAGTGTCCTTCTTCTCTTGTCTTCTCTTCTCTTCTTCCTTTCTCGGTTCCCTTCTTTATTCACTGTCTGGTTTCTTCTGTTTATTTCATTATTCATCTCCTCTTCCTTTCTGTTCCCTTTTTTATTTATTTTCTCACCTTTTTCTTCTCTTCTTTATCTACTCTGGTCTCTTTGTTTTTCTTCCCACACCATGGCACACCTCTAACATTTACCTACTCTTACTATATTGTTTTTGTCTTGATTCACCTACAGGGCAGTTGTCCACAACATAACGTATCCAAAGAATCCATAACCTTTCTCTGCTTTTTAAAATACCTTGTTTTATTATATTGAGCTCAGTGTTGCCTCCAGAGGCACAAAGCTGGTGACTTTGTGCACGTGACTCAGTAGATGACTCATACCTGGTTGATCAGAGATCAATATCTTTTACTTATGGCAAATCAGGGGAGGCCATGTCATGCATTTACAGGGCATGATCTCAGATGTTGACAAAGCTGATAAAAATGCTACTTGATCAGGTGACCATCCTAGAACAGAGTCCACATTTCAGGCATCTATTTTGAGATGTTTTTTTATCCTTTAAAAGGAAGGTCTACATTATATCAATATCATGGAATATGGAAGCGAGTGATGTGAGGCGAAAGGAGGTGTATATAATGTATTTTCACTTAAAGCAGTAGTTCAGCATGTCAAAATGAAACATTCACAGTTTTTCCTTTAGCGCAAATGTAGCTGATTAGCCAAGACATGACAGATGTTCAAAATTTGCTTTCCTACACTCCAAACATAGCTTTTGTGCAACGGTTCTTTGGAAAATCATTATAATAAATGAGATGTGTCAATGCAAAGAATCTGTAAATTGGTATAGGATGTTTTAGATGATGTGGGGATTCTTTATACCTTACAGTTTCGTTACACACAGAAAAAAGATTACTGTGAAATGTACAGTAACAAGCTGGCAGCAATTGGAAAGTCCTAATTTGTACTAATTATTACTAAGTACTAAATGTTGTAGTGCATTCCACAGTATATTTAATACAAATTTAATCACAGTATTTATAGAATACTATAATTTTGATTACAGTAATAATCACAATACTGTAGCTATCATCACAGTAATAATATGCTGTATTTTTATCACATCAAATATTAAGACTACTGTAACATGGATTATAGCTTTAACTTGAACTACTGTAAATGTTCTTACATCCAAATCAGCATGTGTTCTTCTCTATTGTATCCTAATAAATGATCTATTAGCTCTGCAAGGAGGCAAAGAAAAGTTTGTATCAAAAATGTTTAAACTCTTACTTGTGGTGATCTTTCTCTTGGCACACTCAGTAGTACTTTATAGTGATGCCTCAAGCTAGCAAGAAAAAGTCAAGTGATGAGCTTTTCAAATGGTGCTAACGCTAACTAGCACAACAACAAGACACATACACAAGTTTAATTGATCAAATACTCTTACACTTATGACAAACTGAAGATGTTATCAACTAAATGTCACCAGATAATAAAATCTAAAGTGTATTTAATTTGATACTATTTCACAAACTAGCAAACTAGCGAAGGAGTCTGTAAGCTAGAAAGTTAGCTAACATAGCTAACATTTAAGTAACAGCTAACTTTAAATAGGGTGACCAGACGTCCTCTTTTTCCCGGACATGTCCTACTTTTGAGACCTAAAAAAAAAGACCGGGGAAAATTTCAAAGCTGTCTGGAATTTTGTTCGATCTTTTCAAACATAATATTGTAACGAACTAGACGGCTCGCGAATAACTCCTCATGAAACCACTTATAGACGTGTGTTTTAATTGGTCAATCTCCAACAATACAACACATTAAAGAGAAACTGACTAACAGTAAGCTCTCACTCACACAGTTATGCATCTGATCTACCCCCCACACCAACGGTGACTATCCTAAACTACACAAGCACTCACACATGCACATATTTATTCATACAACACAGAACACCTAAAGCTTTTACCCCTACGTGAACCCACAGAACAGTTACACTAACCCTCCCAAACCACCCCCAAAGACCCCTGGGAATATGCAAAACGGCAGACTGTCGCCTACGGAAATGCGACGCCCCCTACCACGCCACAACACATACAGTGCATTGTGATTAGAATTGCCATTCCGTTCCATTCCACTCCATTCCAGGTTTCTCTGTAAGGCAAATAAAGGTGCCAATGACTTGCAGGTGCACGTCAATTCAACAAAGCACGCGAAAGCAGCCAGAGCCAGAGGCGAGAGCTCTTTGGCTAAAGTCACATATTTTCTTTGTGACAAAGAAATTATTCTTTTTTTTACTTAGTCTATCACTATTACACTCAAAATATGTCAGTGTATGTTTTTGTTAGTGTACTATGTTGTTTTGTGCTGTTCAATAAATGCAATTATTACACAGACACCATGTCATTTGTGTCATATCATACACCGATGACCCCCCCCCCCAAAAAAAAAAAGGTGTCCTCCTTTTCAGAAACCCAAATCTGGTCACCCTAACTTTAAATGTAATACTTATCTGGAAAAGTATGTACATTTACATAACAAAATTACTTTAAATTAACATAACACTCCAAAATATTGAGTAAAGTGTCCTTACTGAAGTTAAAGGGTGAAAAAAGTTCAGTAAACTTTTGGAGGTAAATGCAGGTAGAAGCGTAAAGTTAGATCCTCATCATTTGCTTTACTGTGGATGATGTAGGTTAGTGTACCAGATAGCAAGCATATATCGGTCCACCGGTGTTCTGTCAAGTTATGCTACCTTGTCAAACCGTGCTACCCTAGTGTGTATTTAACTGTAAAAATACAAAAGAATTACCATATTAGAGCACGTTCCCAGTAGAAGTGTATGTATTATATTTGGATAGCATAAATCACTGTATCATGATAAAGTTATGTCAATGAGAGGTCATTACAAACTGCTTTTTTAAACTAATTATTATATTTATTAGTATTCATTTCCATTTACACTTCTGTGCAATGACAGTGTATCCAGGTTGTTTAATGCACAAAAAACAGATTTATTATTTAAAAAGCACGAGAAATAATTTAAAAACACGAGAAATAATTAAAAAGTGTAGGTCAGCGCATGCGCAGTGCCTTTAGAAAGCACGTATTGATGGGTAGCACAACTCGAGAGAACACCGGCCAAATAAGGTCGGCATCCCACCGACTGTAGGCCATTGATGGTCCACCATTGGACCGCACATTTTACTGTCCTGTGTATAGGATCTAACTAGTTTTTAATATCCTCAGACAGATTTTATTTCTGGGAAATAATGAATACTAATATTACAAACAATTGTGAATTATAAAATAATAAATATTAATATGATATAAAATGATTAGGATGAAATGTTGGAACTATATCTAGATTAAAATAATTTATTAATGTAATATACAAAGAATAACAAGAGAAAAAAAAAAGGGAATACTGTTATATTGGACTGTGTGGAAAAGTGCTGAAAACAGGCATTTAAAAATTCTGTCTGAAAACTCTCTAAAACCACGTGTGCCGCTCCTACAGCAAATAACCATGGACCAGCAACGGTCCATTAGCTGGATCAGGTTGGCTCACCACTACATTTAAGTCAATATTAATAATAGAAAATGCATATCAATAAATAGAGTAATTAATTAGTTTCAAATAAAATTTATTTTTAATATCATTTTAAATTTACTTCAAAGCATAAAAGTGAGTGTGTGCAGGCCGCGCCTCCCCACTGTACCACCGCTGAAGAGCTGCTGAGAGGGAGGAGCTACGCTCGCGCTGCTGCTGCTTGGCACTTCTGAGGGGAAGATTTTTAACCGTCTGCGGGTAACCTCACAGAAAGACGGTAAGAAAAACAGATTTTAACTAGCTACTTAGCTTATTTATGTACAGCTCACAGTTTAGTGTCTGAGTGGGTAATAAATAGGGATGATATTTGTGGGTTTTGTAACATTCAGTTTAACTGGCTAAGCTAACGTTAGCTATTTGCTAATGTCCGTTAAAAATTAAGGCAGGCTGAAGCCTGAGAGGCCACCAAACTGCTAACAGGTAAGTCATACAATACTTAAAGATAAAAATATATTGTCACAGTCGGTAAACTGTTGGTTTTTTGGAATATTGATGATGGTAAAATGGTAGAACATCTTAAGTTTTCTGGGGGAAGTTAATACATTTTATGTAATAACTTCCCATGAGGGAGATTTCAAGGGCATTATATGCTTCAGACTTATGGTTCCTGTCACCACAGATCTTATTCAGTTTTGCACCAAACAACTTTGAATAACTTTGCTGAAATTGATTTTATTTATAGATTTTTTTGGAAAAAATATTTTTATGGTTATTTTAAAATTTAAAATCGGTTAATCCTTTCAATAATGTATGAGAAGATATGTGTAGTAACACATTACATTTACTTTGTTAAATTAAATAGTACTGACTCATGGTGTGGTGGGTATTAGTATACTAATGTAACTAACATATGATGAGGAGTTCTATCATAGATCAGATCTTTACTGAAGATCTTTCACAGATACATTCTTGCAGCCAGTTCAGACTGCACAGTTCATATTCACAGCTCAGATTTATTTTTGGAACAGGAGCAGTTAGGCCAAGTTAAAAAAAAAATTGATGATCATCCTTTTTCACCAAAATTTTGGGTTGGGGGGGAGTTTTTTTTTTTTTTTTTTTTTTTTTTTTTTTTTTTTGATGATAGAAAAGTATTGTGGCGGCTCTTGGGGTGTCGGCCAATCAGATGGCTGCGTGTCGTAAGGTATTTGCATAATGTTCTCTTGTGTGTTTATGGGTTCTATTTTGTAATTATTTGGGGTCTTTAAGAGGGGATTTTTGTATGTGTAATGATTGTTAGTTGTAGTCTATTCTCTATGAGTAATTTTAGTGTGTTTTAGTTAAGTTACCATTAATGTGTGTCTTAGTCATACTTTCATGTTGTAAAGCAGTGAGCGTTTGCTACTGCACTTTCCTTTTTACTAAAAGCAGTAAAAGGGCATTCAGTAAATAAATGTCTCATCCTTTTTCTTTACTCTCTTCCCCGACGCTACAGTATGTAGCGAATATTAAACTGATGTTGAAAACTTAAATAAAGCATGTTAAACATAGATCATGTTCTCCTTGAGTGATTTACAAATTCAACTGAAGTACGGAACATCTCCCCAGAAGACACAAAAACGACCGGCCACTCGTATTGACAGCCACTAGGAAGTGTACTACACATGTGCAGAATTGATTTGGGATCACGTCATTGGAAGCATGCGAAATTTGAATGATTCTAGGCCAGACTAGGGTGTCAGGCGCGTTTTTTTGGGTAAAAAAAAAAAAAAGGTCGGGTGCATTTTAGAGGGTCGGGCGGGGATGATCACCAATTCTTTTTTTTTACTTGGCCGTAGGAAGAATCCACACATCAAATACACCATCGAAGAAGGTCTCCAATGAGAAATTTCCATATTTTTAAAATGGGCAGCAGATCGAGAAGAGGGTAGAAAAGAGCAGCAGAAGAGGAAGGAAATCAAGGAGTAGTAACGTGCATGCATAACTGAGAGGGAGAGAGGACAGTGAGCAGAATGATGCCAATGTCTTGGGAAGCTCCCATGCCTGTTTACCTACTGGCTCTCTCCTTTTAGGTAGGCTGTTCTAGATAGTTCTGCCAGAATCAATAACCACACTCTGACATGTCTCATAATCCCTGTGTTATATAAACCCAAACAGAACTAATTTCATCTTTGTCTTTTTTCTGAGTGAGTGATTGCCCACCGGTCTGGTCCAAGGCTGATGGAAGATTGAACACTATCTCTGCATGACGCCACCCTGGACAATCTGCCCACTAACAACCAACTACTGTGACCTGCTCCAGATGCCCTACACTACTGGCAACATTGAATATTATATGAACTTTGCTGGCTGTTATCATTATTATCATTATCATCATCATTCTTGTCCCACTACTGTCACCACATCAGTTCACCTGAACATTACAACAATATCATAGGATTATGACTTATCACAAACTTATAATTAGTTGACCAGAGGAGGATGGGTCACCCATGTGAGTCTGGTTCCTCTCAAGGTTTCTTCCTGCAGCTTTGAGGGACTTTTTCCTTGCCATTGTTGCCGTTGGCTTGCTCACTGGGGATTTGGTGATTTGGTGTTTGTTATTACTAACCCTGTAAAGCTGCTTTGTGACATCGTTGTTAAAAGCGCTTTATAAATAAATTTGATTTGATGACATTAAGCAAAACTATTTTGTCAAAAAGTTTTGTGAATTTGTATGTATGTTAAGTCTTAGTATTTTTGACTTAATACATTTCAAAAGGAGTATTGAATATTATAAACATGAATTTGTCTTAAGATTTTAAATGACAGTTTCCTCACAGATTTACATGTCATATATGTAATTTATTAAATGTGTTTTTGTTTTATTTTAAGTGAAACATTTAAGTGCTATATGTATTAAGTCATTGTTGTATATATAAATAAAACATAGAGAATACACCTTTTTATTTTATCCCTGATTTCTGGAAGGTGCAATCTATCTTGTTAGATGTTTCTTGGTGCAAATCTATCTAATTGTTAGGGTGTTGCTAAGTACAGGTAGTCCCCGGGTTACGACGTTGATTCGTTCCTGTGTTTGCGGCATAAACCGAATTTCGTGTAAGTCGGAACATACGTAAATTCTGTACATAAATAACATACTGTAAGCACTTATCCTATCCTAACACAGTAATGATCAAAAACACATATAAAATATGTTTAATAATGAAAGGAAACAGCCACTTAACCGTGTATTCTTCCACCGCGCACCCCAAATACGAAAAAAGGCTTTATACATTAAATAGGAGATGTGTCTGCGTGGGTTTCCTCCGGGGACTCCGGTTTCCTCCCACAGTCCAAAAACATGGAGGTCAGGTTCATTGGGTACTCTAAATTGTCCGTAAAAATGTGTGTGTGTGTGTGCGTGCATATGTGTACACCCAGTGATGGATTGGCGCCCTGTCCTGGGCTTGGTTGAATAGTGTAATGCCCTGCCCTGCGCCCAGTGAAGGGGTAGGGGACTAACCGCGACCCTGATAAGGATTAAGCGGGTGGGATAATGAATGAATAGGAGATGTGTCGTAACCATGAAACATCGTAACTCAGGGACGACGTCACCCGGGGACTACCTTTACTTGCTTTGTAGCCTAAGTTGTTGGTATGCAAATACTGTTGCATCTTTTGTTTATTGCTAGGGTATTTTTGTGTAGCTGCCATGGTATCAGTGGTGATTACTAAGGTGTTGCTAAGTGGTTACTATGGTAAACCAGCAGGTTACTTGTGTTTTTCTTTTCTTTTTTTACAATGTAGTTGCTGAGCTGTTTATGGTGGTTGCTAGGGTTTTTCTACACAGTTGCTAGGGTGTTCCATCCAGATGGCTGTTGAGGTGTTACTATATTGTATCACTGGTGGTTGCTAAGTAGCTACTTTTGTGACCCAGCTAGTTGCTGGGTTGTTGCTATGCAATTGCTATGGTATGTGTTGGGGTTGCTAGGGTGTCTCTAAGCAGTTATGGTATATTTCATGGTTAATATGATGTTTCTAGGCTGTTGCTACGGTATATATGGTTGCTAAGGTGTTTTGTAGGCAGTTGCTATGGTATATATGACGGTTACTAGGGTGTTTCTAGGCATTTGGGAGGGTTTTCTAGGTGACTGTTGGTGTTTTGCTATGGTAACCTTGGTGGTTGCTAGGGTGTTGCTAAGTGATTGCAATAGTATCCAATATGTTGGTTGGTTGCTAGGCAATCATTAATGACAAAATAAATAAAGTAAAATTTTATATTAATCACATTTGTAAAATGAGTGGCTCAAAGGTGGCTTTTTTTCTGAAACTCTGATTAAACACTAGTGGACCGCCCAGAAAATGATGAGCAAAACGCCAGTCAACTGCTGGCGGCAGCCGCTAGTGGGCCACCGTCTTTGCCATTACTGGACCAACCATGGTCAGCTCACTTCTTGCTATCTGGGTGCTAAAAATGTTGAGTTCTCAAACACCTGCATACATTTTTTCTTTTTGTGTAAAATATACTGTCACAAAATGCTCAAAAGCTGGAAAAACTGGCCACTTAAAATAGGTGACCAGATCTGAGATGATGAAAAGGTGTTTAAATGTTTAAATACAATGACATTAAAAAAAGTTGTACACTAGGGCCATATGGCTGATACTTGGCCCTAGTATACCTAAAAGTATCTCTTTTTCTGCATGTTAGCACTGTTAAGAGCCAATATTGGCTCTTAACAATGCTAACATGCAGAAAAAACACTTGCCTTAAAGGCCATTTGAACATATTTGAATATTTCAATTCAATTTTTTTGTTATAATTTTATGGTTCTTTTAATTTCAAGTAATTTACTTTGCACACCACCGTTCTTCCAATCAAAATGCTGACTGAGCAAAAAGAATATTTTCACTGCTCCATGATTGCTGCCATCAGTAGACACGCCACAGTAAGGAATATCGAAGTACTTCTAGACCAGGGGTCGGCAACCTTTAACACTCAAAAAGCCATTTGGACCCGGTTTCCATGTAAAAGAAAACACTGGGAGTTGTAAATACTTTTTTTGATATCTATAATGAATATAACACTGTATATACTGTTTTTTGTTTGTTTGTTTTTTGGTGCTTGAACATAAATTTTATTATTATTATTATTAATAAATATTGACTCATTATGATTTATATTTTATTAATAATTACTAGATACTATTAATAAAATGCTAATAATAACTATTAAACATTATTATGAATAATAAAATAATAAAATTAATATTAATCAATAATAAAATATTAATGCGTTATTACATATTATTAAATAATAATAAACTCTTAAAAGCATGTGGCATAAAATTATCACCCAATTGTGTGTTCCACCATTTCAGTCAATTTCACTCCAGCTCATTATCACCAATTTTACACTTATGTTTGGAATGTGTGGTCACACATAAATATACCTCATTTTTGAGTAAAAATAAGCAGAAGTTCAGAATTATTTTGATAATAGTTGAACTTAGAGACATGTAAATGGATGGGTTATCACAGACTGGTAGACTCAGACACACAGACACAGACTCAAATGTTAATGTTAATGAATTTTAATATGAAACCTCTGATATTAAAATACGTCTAGCTGACATGACACAGGCAGAACAAGTCCAGACGCTATTTGAGGGAGTGACTGCAGCAAGAGAAGACAGCCAATCACTCCTTAGCAAGAAATGGCAGAGACAATTGGTGAGCTTGTGGGCCACCTAAAGGAAAACAGGTTTCAGATTGAGTGCTTGAATTTCTGCTGGGTCCTAATGCCTGCCTGTCTCCATTTAATATAGCGTAACATCTCACTCAAGCGAACCGAACAGAATAGGGGAAGGGCGAGGCTAGTTTCTGAACAAAACAAAATCCCAAAATTCCGCTTTTTAAAATCTCAAAAAGAGGACATGTCAGTGTAAAAGAGGATGTCTTGTCACCATACTTTAAATTACTGTATTTTGAAAAGTATATTTACTGCAGAATTAATCCCCCATTGATTTTTGGCTGCCCTGTCCTGGGCTTAGTTGAATATTGTAATGCCCTGTCCTGCGCCCAGTGAGGGGGTAGGGGACTAACCGTGACCCTGATAAGGATTAAGATAATGGATGGATGGATAGATGGATGATTTTTGGCTATGATGTTTTGCAGATCTACAGTAACATGCTGTATTTGTTACAGTGCACTCAGAAATATCTTTCTAAAACATGGTAATTTATTGAGGCAAAAGTAGTTCTCCTGAGATTTAAAGACCCTTGTTTGAAAAGACTGTTGTTGTACCTAACTATAACAGTCATCTCAAAGCTTGAAATTTTCATGTAATTTTGTCCGTGCATATAACTACCAGAATGCTAATATTTGTTTTCTTTTGCTTGTTAGCATTAACTTCACAGCTCTAGTGCAAGAATTCAGAAGTGATGTGGTTCAGGCTCTTACCACCTTCACCTGTAAACCAATGGATTGGATTCTAATTAGCACATAGGCTCTGCAAGTGTATGGTCCTCAAAGTATACCACATGTGATTTGTCTTGGCCTTGACAGCCTCACAGTGCTGTGCACTGAATATATCATGACAAGCCTGACTGGACTCACCTCTTTTGTTCTTTCCTACTGCACATGTTGAGAGGTCTTGGCGCACAGCCAGTGAATTCTGAGAAGATAGGCTGACATGTTCAGAATTCTTCTCAAATGTATACTGGTCTTCCCTGAGCTTGGGTAAACCGAAAAGTCAGAATCCCAAATTTAACATTCAACCATGAATATGAAGATAAGCAGCAACTCATTACCCGTGGATGTTTACCAGCATGAGAAAAATATCAGGCTAGACTAGGGAAATCCCATTACCAGTAGCTTATCTTATGCAATTAAGGAATTACTTGGTGTTTCTTCACTCAGTGTAATATTCTAACCAGTAACAGCAGGCCGAAAGACAACCTTACCCATAGTGCTAAACCCTGGAGAGAAATCACATTACTGGTCTCTGTGGGAAATTAAAGGGAAATTAAAGAGCGAGGCTGTGGCTAACCCTGACTTCTCACTTTCACTCTGCCCTTGCCAGCAGAGTTCACCAAACAAGCCTGGAGAAACAGCAGATAAATCCCCATTATCTCTGCTCTCATGTGACCTGAGTCTATGAGAAGTGTCAAGCAGAGAAACAGGACTTCTCCAACCAATGGCTTTTTAACTGTGGTCAAGCTGTTTGGAAAGTCCCCCCTTTCTGTGCATTTTTTCCCCGCACTGCAGAATCACTGCCACAGTAACAGTGCCAACTGGTGACTTCAGTTTTGCACTGTTTGCCATGTTACCAAGAGAACCCAAACAAGAGGCTATGGGCTAATGCTGTAACAGAGTTGTTGTAAATTTAAAGTCCAAGGACATGCAAGTCCGAGGCTGTGCAGTGACTTATGGAAAGATCTGATAGAAGGTTTCCAGCTGGATGGTAGATAGCCTTGGTAGAGGAAAAGGGTTTCAGAGGAAACTTTGAAACAGATATTTCCATGTAGTCTCTGTGTGGTCCATGTTCCAAACTCCAGTTTAGATATAGTACCTATTCCAAGTTATTGCTGTGTGATTAAAGACATGTATCAAAAAATTTTTCCCCAAATAATCTTAATCTGCTGCATGTGTAATAGATGGTCTATTAGCATGGATAATAATGTCAATAATTACATAAAACAACAGAAAACCTGTTGACCAGAAACTGACTAACAGAAGGTGTTAATTCCCCATAGGCCTTCTATTAAACTTGGTTAACACTTTACTGTAGGGTGCATGTATATGGTTACATGGCTCCTACATAAGCTCATTATAACTGACAACAAGCTACTTAAGTATTTATAAAGATTTATTCCAATAGTTGTCATATCCAATAGTGTGCAAAGTTAGCAATAACACTCTTTATGACAGGTGATGCCTGTCATAAACCTACATGTTTGTGTAGGTTTATGACTGTTGTCATAATGAGCTTATGTAGGTGTCATGTAGCCTACAGTAACCCAAAGCACCATATAGTAAATAGTTAACAACACTTGTTTTAAAGTCAAGAAGTTTCTAATACAAGACAGTTACTATTGATAGCTCATCAACTATAGATGTAGCAGATAGAGCTGAACTCTAAAGGCCAATTTGTAGCCCAGGTTAGAAGTGTTATTTGACAATAAACTGTAGGGGATGGATAACCCTGACCTGTAGGCTTTCATAGACCACAAAACATAAGAAAGAACATCATCTGCAAAAAGACAGTTCTCAGTACAGCAGGTGTCTGTCTACATTTGTAACTGGTCATCATTTAAATCAAATTAGATATTTTAACTTTTCTATACCTTTTAGCATAACTTTAACCTGGTGTTAATGTATTTGGCTAATTTGTCCCTTGAATTAATACATGCTGATCTTTGTGATTATTTTTAGGACATTTAAATGGATTTTATCTGGCTCAGCCAGTTTCTCCTTTCTATTTTTTATGTGTGCAATAAAAAATATTGGACCGAACAATTTCGAGTTGGAAAGGTGTCGATATCTTGAAAACTGCAGGAGAAGAAGCATTTTTTTAAAAATTGGCAGAAGAAGAAGAAGAACAACAACAAGAAAAGTGCATTTCCTGAAAGAAACGCGGGATGTTGCGCATTGCTAACATGGCCCACAAGCTAAGATACCCCCAAGGCGGTTGCTATGGCTCACAAGGTGGTTGCTATGGCACCTAAGGCAGTTGCTATGGCCACCAAGGCGGTTGCTATGGTTCCCAAAGCGGTTGCTATGGCACCCAAGGCAGTTGCTATGGCTCACAAGGCGGTTGCTATGGCCCACAAGGCAGTTGCTATGGAACCCAAGGTGGTTGCTATGGCTCCCAAGGCGGTTGCTATGGGCCCCAAGGCGGTTGCTATGGGCACCATGGCGGTTGCGTTGGTCCCCAATGTGGTTGCTATGGGCCCCAAGGCGGTTGCTATGGGCCCCAAGGCGGTTGCTATGGATCTGCATTAGAGCTCTGTTACCTGCCCTGATGCAGTACATCAATTTTGGTGGCTGTTGGGACACAGTAGTTCTCTGGCTTGAGTGTATGTGAAAATGAATGAAAGTCAATGGGAGGAACAAGTGATGAAAAGATGACAAAAAGAGGAGTGCGGGTCAGTATGGCTCTGCACTAGAGCTCTGTTACCTGCCCTGATGTAGTATATCAATTTTGGTGGTTGTCGCGCAAATGGAAGCCTGAAATTTGGTATGGCCAAAAATTAATGGAGGTCAATGGGACGAAAAAGGGATGGCAATAAAACGACAAATAAACGAGTGCGGGTCAAAACAATAGTGAATTTGTGCTCA
This sequence comes from Crenuchus spilurus, assembly GCA_036984385.1. NCBI lineage: Eukaryota > Metazoa > Chordata > Actinopteri > Characiformes > Crenuchidae > Crenuchus > Crenuchus spilurus. The sequence goes on along the minus strand of BRDA01017426.1, from coordinate 43,821 downwards.
GGGGCCTGCACTGATATAGTGTATCCAAAATTGTGCGAGTCGGTCAAGCAGAAGTACAGTAGATGAGCATGCATTTTTGTTCCCCTATGGGGGAACCCCTTTATGGGAAAAAAATCCCAGATTAAGGAAGTTTTTAGGAAAACCACACATCCGATCAAAATTATGTATACAAGCCCGGATAACGCAATCAGACCAAACAATCTGGAGTTGGAACGGTGTCTATATCTTGAAAACTGCGGGACAAGAACCACGTCAAAAATCTGGCGGAAGAAGAAGAAGAAGAAGAATATATGAAAATCGAATAACAGCATATTGTGCATTGCTTTGCAATGCGCAACATAACTAGAAAAGTCAATTTCCTGAAGGAAACGTGGGATGTTGCGCATTGTTCACATGCTAAGGCATCCCAGTTGGTTTGTAAGGTGGTGCTGTGGTATCTGTGGTGGTTGCTATGGTGTTGCTAAGTGGTTGCTAGGTGGTTGCTAAGGTGTTGCTATAGTATCTAAGGTGGTTGCTAAGGTGTTGCTATGGTATCTGAGGTGGCTGCTAAGGTGCTGCTATGGTACCTGAGGTGGTTATGGTACCTGAGGTGGCTGCTAAGCTGTTGCTATGGTATCCATGGTGGTTGCTAAGCTGTTGCTATGGTTTTTGAGGTGGTTGCTAAGCTGATGCTATGGTATCCATTAGGGATGCACCGATACCACATTTTTTAAAACCGAGTACGAGTACAAGTACTTACATTTAAGTACTTGCCGATACCAAGTACCAATAAGAGTACTAATAAATATCAATACTTACAATTAAAATGAAACTGAGCCTGTATGTGTGTCTTATGGCTCCAGTTAGATGTGTTTGTGATCTGTTTAATCTAAACACCTAAGATAATGATAACGGATTACACATTTCCCCTTTATACACGGAAACATTCAAAAATGAAACATATCAGATATACATAATCATCACCGTTAGCGAACTAGCTAGCTACATTACGTTAGCTTACCTTTTTGTAAAGCTCGTGGTGGTGAGAACTGAGGACCTCTTGAGGTTAGTAGTGCTTTTCCCAGTTATTTTACATCCACAAAGTTTGATCTGTTTTGTTTTGTGTGGCAGCGAAAGTGAAATTACTCCATAAATCGCTTCTTCTTTTCTGCAGCAGTGACGTCAGCACGTTGTGTTGTTAAGCTTCAGCAGTGTGACTGTGACTGTGGAGCATAACGTGCTTTGAGAAAGTCAGACGTGCGGCAGGTTTACTTTAAAAAGCGGATTACTGGACAAAAACATTATTTTAGTCATTCTGTGACATTTTCGTTTCGTTTTTATTCGTTGACGAAAAGTCTAATACTTTTAGTCATAGTTTTCATTTTAAAATATTAGTTTTTATTTAGTTTTCGTCTCGTTTTCGTCGTGAAAAAATGGTCGTCAACGAATATTTTTCGTCATAATTATCGTTAACGAAATTAACACTGCTTTTGTCACCTTCATTCACCTGGAAATACCTCCACACCGCTGACATAGCTGCTCCTTCTCTACTACCGGGCTGGTTAAAGTCACGCTGCCGTTAAATGGCTTGTTCAGCTCGGCTACCGTATTATGTTTTTTATTTTATTTAATTTTATTGATTTATTTATTTTGTGGCGCAAACTAATACTGTCTGTTAGAAGGAAACGAAGCTCCCATCACGCTGGTATCAGATCCTGAAGTATCGGAGCACTTTTATGAATACGAGTACAAGTACACGCACATGGATGCTGGTATCGGTATCGGTGCATCCCTAGTATCCATGGTGGTTGCTAAGCTGTTGCTATGGTACCTGAGGTGGTTGCTAAGCTGTTGCTATGGTATCCATGGTGGTTGCTAAGCTGTTGCTATGGTATCTGAGGTGGTTGCCATGTCTGTATGTGAAATGTGCAACAATAATATAAATCGGATAACAGTAAAAATAAGTAGCTTTGCGGGCACCTACATGGACACTTACCCCATAGTAGCGTACGCTGTCACCTGGGGGTGGATCTGTAGAAATACCCACGCTTGACAGGTGCAGCGTCACCTGAGGGGACCTTCACGCCATGTGAGGTGACTGCAGGGGATTCATGTCTGTCTGCAGAACAGAAAACTGAAGGTGGTGAGATAACTGGCATGGGCATAATAAATAACTCGTTTTTGCATGGCAGTGGAGCCACCTTAAGAGACCAGTGGGGGGAAAAGGGGCTCGGCCCCAGCAGGTCCACACATAGTATGGTGGAGGCAGTGGCCAGGCAGGTGGAACCGCCACACAACACATAGGGCGATGGGCAGCAGGAATCAACCGCCGCATAGCCCCACAATCTTTCTGGGTGACATACACAGTCATATCAGAATATTATGACAACCTACGTAACAGTGGGAATAACCACACGGGACTTTGAATATTCATTCAATGCTGACCCCTGATAGTTAGAGGTTAACTGGTCCGCTGTGGCATGCTGATTGTTCTGTATCACTTCCCCCTGGCATCAGTGGCTTTTGAGGCACCATTGTTATGATGCTGAAAGGCACTTAATGTATGAGAAGTTCATTCTCAGTACATCTTCACTACAGCGGCTCTAGAACATCAGGAACACCCTTTTGAACATATCCCAATTGTTGTACACTCTGCAACAACTGACTGGTGTGCTCATTTATTTATACTTGTAGCAAACCTGATCATGTGATGTTCCAGGCCGAGTTCATTCCAAACTCATTATATTCTGATATAACTATTGATCCAGTATTAGTCTTATAGCACCACTGCAAATTTAAAGAACTTCAGAGACCAAATATTTTTAACTTAATTTGGGGTCAGGGGGTCATTTTGTAAACTATTTTTTAAAAATCTATTTCCCTTAAACAGGCAAGAACCTCATTTACAGAACTTTTTCCCACTTATCTTACATGTAGCCAGTCAGACATGTCTGCAGTTCACGTTTTGCTTCTATTTAAAGTCTAAGGCTATTTGCAAACACTAGAACTCAGTAGTCACCTAAATAGCCCAGTCAGTTCTGTCAAAATAAATCCCCAGAACATCCCACAACCTTCAAAAACCTCATCCAGGTGTTAAGAAGTTTGCACAGATTATGTATTGTAAGAGACATTGTGACTAATAAGAAAACCTCTGAAGCTGAAAGTTGTGTCCATCTTAGACATCAAACTCAAATTATGAAGTGATGACCATCAGTTTTAGTGTTGATTGCCCAAAGTCAGTCTTCTACCAGTCCTGCTGCTGTCTGAAATGGCTTCCTGTAACATTGTGGTTTTGTTCATATTTATAGTTTGCAGTGAGTCACACTGTGTTCTAAACCAAATCAACTAGTGTGTGAGACCTTAATCGAGATCTGGATGCAGTGGGCTTCAGTGGGTTGAGAGACATTTTAGTAATGCACTTTGCTGGAAATAACTGGCCTATATAGGTGACATTTGAGTTCTGGAGTTTATCAACATCAGCCTCGCAGCTCTAAAGAAAGAACTAAAGCAGAATTTGGGCTCAGTATTGTGGTATAAAATGTGCTGATTTTCGCACATCTGTTTGAGAGCAAAAAACTTGTTTTTGCTCAAATTTCTAGAAGGTCATGGATGCAGCCAAACATAAATGAATAAATAATGAGCTTGTGGGGCCCTTAGAAAAGACAAGCTTACATCAGAAGTTACTGTATCCATACATCTGTATGTATCACTCTCAATGTTTCAACTCTGGTTTTGTGTATTGAAGGAGATCTGCTTTGCTCTGAGCTTGTGCTTCTGTGGAGGGAATGTTATAGTGTGTTAGGAGGTGATGAGGCTCCCTGATGGATCATACATTAGCTGATTTATGGTCTGCACTCTGTCCTTTATAATCCCCCTCACCTCTACCACACATTCAGGAAAAGAGAGAGAGAGAGAGAAAGAGAAAGATAGAGAAGTGCCTGAGAAATCCTCACACTGTAGTATATACTGATGCTTTTAACCTCAGTAAATTTTACATTTTACACAAGCGAGCTAGGCAGCCATTATGCACTGGGGAACACTGCAAAGATACAATCATATTTTATAAAACAAGTCTGTTTTTAGGGCTGCAGCTAACAATTATTTTAGGAACTGAGTTATCTATCATTATTTCATCAATTAATTAAGTATTTGGATAAGAAATAAAGAACAGTAGTAAACTGTGAAATCTCCTGTCACAGTCCCGTCTTATCTATGTGCCTTTTGTTTATGTTTATGGTTATGTCTCATGTCTCCGCCCACGTCATGCTACCTGTGATTCCACGCCCTGGTTCCCAAACTCATGTCTGAATATGTTTGGTTTAAATCTTCCCTTGTGTGTCACAGTCCTCGTTGGTCATTGTATTGTCGCCATCAAGTGTATTGTCTTCATGTGTTACATTACAATATACAAAAGACAGATTTTTGAGCATGTTTATTGATTAAATTGCATAAAATATTTCAAAACTAGACCCATTTACTGCACTAAAATGAATAGTTTCTCTTACAGACATCATAGCTAAGCACCATATTGACTCTTAACCAGTCATTAAATTAAGCCATAATTAACATAGTCTATAATAGTCTAATACTGATTTACATTAAATGCTAACATTAGCATCAGCTTGTTGGTCCGCTCTGAGCAGTGAATATGTAGGTTGAATGTTTTTTGTTCAGAATCTGTTGCACTCATGTTGTGCTGGGCTATGTTGGTTGTACAAAGTTTAGTTCTGGACACTTTCTGTTGTTTTTTCTTTTCAGTTCACCGCTAGTTCTTTGGCTATTTTCTCTCTCTCCATTTTGTAATCAGAGCCATTAAATACGTGTTTTTTCAAGTCAACATGCTGTATGACAGTAATAACCATCTGTGTGAAACACAGTGATCTGTTATATGGTTTCAAAAAATCTTTGCATCCATAATTTTAGTAATTGAGTTACTCAAAGTTTCTCTATGAAACATTTTAAAATCATTTGCTAGGACCATTTCTAGAGGCAGCTGACGTGATCAACTAATTACTCCTTTTTAAGTTGTTCTATTATTTTAATTGATTACATTTCAAAACACCACTGGCCCTTAACAAAATGTATTATGATGTATTTTTGAATTAGTTTGTGATTGAGTTTTATGATGAATGGCTGTTAAAATGTTCTTAAAATTGCTTAGACCAACATACCATTTTGGAGATTTTGTTACCACAGTGATGAACAACAGGCACAAGAACTACTTGTAACTTTATTAATTCACTGGTATTTTTTTAAAAAAAAGAGCATCACCAGTGAAAAGTATTTATTTAGCAGTTTGGGTATAGTTCCAAACAAGCACCAGATGATACACTGCAGAAGAGCTTTTCTGCATTTTGGTCAGTTTCAGCCTCAAACTGCATTCTAAAATGTAGAAAATGTAAGAATTTAATGATTTGTCTTCAAAACAGTTATTTTTTTTTGTTAATTTAAATCAGCAGTGAGTAAACAGGCTATGGCCACTCCTGCTAACACACTGCTCTTTGTGTCTAACACACTGCTCCTCATCTTCATCAGTAACACATTGCTCCTTTCTATCATCGCTAACAAACTGATACTCATGTTCATCACTAACACACTGCTCTTCATCTTCATTACTAACACACTGCTCCTAGTCTTCATCAATAACACATTGCTCCTTACCATCATCACTAACACACTGATGCTCATGTTCATCACTAACACACTGCTCTTCATCTTCATCACTAACACACCGCTCTTCATCACGAACACACTGCCCCTCATCATCATCACTATCACAGTGATCTTCATCTTCATCACTAAAACACTGCTCTTCATCTTCATCATTAAGACACTGCTCTTCACAGACACACTGCTCTTCATTTTGTTCACTAAAACACTGCTCCTCATCTTCATCACTAACACACTGATCTTCATCTTCATCACTAACACACTGATCTTCATTTTCATCACTAACACACTGCTCTTCATCTTCATCACTAACACACTGGTCTTCAGTTTCATCACAAACACACTGCCCCTCATCATCATCACTATCACAGTGATCTTCATCTTCATCACTAAAACACTGCTCCTCATCTTCATCACTAACACACTGATCTTCATCTTCATCTTCATCACTAAAACACTGCTCCTCATCTTCATCACTACCACACTGCTCTTCATCTTCATCATTAAGACACTGCTCTTCATCTACATCACAGAGACACTGCTCTTCATTTTCATCACTAACACAGTGCTCATCGTCTTCCTCACTAACACACTGCTGTTCCTCTTCTTCAGTGACACACTGCTCCTCATTTTCATCACTAACACAGTGATCCTCATCTTCATCATTAAAACCCTGCTCCTCATCTTCATCGCTATTGCAAAGCTCCTCATCTTCATCACTAACACACTACTCCTCATATTTAACACTAGCATGGTGCCCTCCTAACTTAATAAACATTCCCATTACATTATAGCTGTTAATAAACTGTGTCATGAGAAGGTTAGTGGTTTTTCTAAGCTCTCAGTATTAGTCTTGTAGGTAACCAATTACACAGGCCTCAGTCATGTTCATGTTCATAACAGAACTGAAAGTACTTTTAAAGTCACCAACTGACTGCACATTGGCTCATAGAGGACTGTTCCAAGTGACATGAGAAGCACATTAGCTCCCCCTGTGGGTGAATTTATATAGAATACTACTAACTTTCTTCAGTTCTCACATTCAGATAGGAAGTCGAGGTTGTCCTCAGATGTGTAGAGTGCTCATAAAAACCATGCAGTGAAAATTATGGAAACAAAACATATATTCTATATTGCATGTGTGTTATTAAATCCTGATTTTGTAAATGCAAATATAGTCATTTTAAATACCTTTAACTTAGGTTTAACTGGGAAATTATTAAAAAAAATAAATTTGTGAAGGGGTATAGTGGGATGTGAAAGGGTATAGTAGGGTCCGAGGGGTAAAACGGTATAGTGGAGTGTGAAGGGGTGAAGCCGTATATTGGGGTGTGAAGTGGTATAGTGGGGGTGTAATGAGGTGAAGGTGAGTAGTATGGAGTGAAGGGGTATATTGGGGTGTAAAAAAGTGAAGGGATATAGTAGAATGTCGGAGGTATGTGAAGGATGACACATCACTCTTGAGCTGAATCCTACATTGATGAATTAAACATGCCAACCCATTCAACCACCCACGCCTCAGCTTATGTAATACCCCTTGCCTGCGCAAAAATGTATGTGCCTCAGTATAAGTTTGTGTATGTGTTTACCCAGACTGCACTAGAGGATTGAGATGACTCAGCTTTGCACTTTGTTTTAACCCCTCCGATACACCTGAGAATGAAGCTTTGAAGAGCTTTTGTCTAGATATTTCCCCTATGCACTGGTGTCATAACACTGCTGCTATCTTTAGCTAAGAGTGATTCCAACAACAGAGCACATCAATGATACGCAATACTACAATCCATCATAGTGATATTCTTCACTCCTCTGCAATTCAGCTGTTGTTACTGTTGGCCAAGTGGCTAACAAATGAACTAAACACTGATTAACACTTTTAAACTGCAAGAGCCTGTATGTGACTCGATTTGCTCACTCTCCTAATCAGTACCGGTGCTAGGCATGTGGGTGCCCTAAGCACAAATGGTTTGTGTGCCCCCATCCTGCCTCCCTCTAATACACAATTCTCAGCCACGTGCATGCATCCTCCCGTGAGATCAAAGTCCATTGTTCGGCGGGCAGATCTATGTGGAAGAAAGGATTTTTCCTCAAAACGTATTCTCAGACTGCAGCAAAAGTGGAATTTTAAATGGTGCCCCATCCACAAATGAGGCCCCACACACAGTGTGTAATCCACGTATGCGGAGCACTGGCCCTGCTCCTAATTGTACTCACAAATCTCCTGTTCTACCACTTTGCAAAGGTGTTCTATTTGATTCAGATTGAGCAACTAGGTAGGCCACTGAACAACTAATTCTTTTGTTCATGAAACCAGTCTGATGACTTTTGTGACATCATCATGCTGTAAGTGGCCATTAGAAGATGGGCAAGGGATGCACATGACCAGCAACAATATTCAAATAGTCAGTGACATTTAAATGATGATTGATTATTAATGGACCCAAAGTGCCACACCATTACACCACCTCCACCAGCCTGGACTGTAGATGCAAGGATAGATGGTCAATAAATTTGTCACCAAATTCTTAATCTACCGTATGTGTGTCTCAGCAGAAACCAAGATTCATCAAACCAGGCTGTTTTTTCAGGTCTTCAGCTGCCCAGTTTGGTGCCCACTGCAGCCTCAGCTTCCTGTTCTTGGCTGACAGAAGTGAGACTTGAGGTCGTCTTCTGTTGCTGTAGCCAAACGGTCTCAAGTATCAACATGTGCTGTCTGAGATGCATTTCTGCTCACCATAATTGTACAGAGTTAGCCGATCTGTCAGAAACCTGGAATTCTTAATGAACTCTAGAAAACCTGGAATTCTTAATGAACTCTAGAAAACCTGGAATTCTTAATGAACTCTAGAAAAGTGCCAGAAGCAGATTAGCAATTACAGAAAATGCTACCATACTCTATAATGCTCGGTTTGAATTCACAGTGAATGTTACCTGAAGATGATGGTCCATATCTGCATCTAATGCTTTGCACAGCAGCCAAAAAATTGATGCTGTGACCTACTGACCTTTGGTAAACCATGCCACATCACCAACTAGTAATTTAAACCTGTCTATTGCAAAAACCCAATCCTCTTGAGTGACTACCATGTTTTGATGTCCTGTAGTAGAGTGTGAAGAAATAAGCTTTTATATGCAATATATTTATATGTATTTTAACTGCACTCAAAGAAATGGCTCGTTACAAAGAACGTGTTTTTTAGAATCTAGATGCTAATTAACTCTAAAGGCTAACATGATTTCAATAATAACACATTTTTCTAATTCATTACAATTTATTTCCAAGCTAAATATGGTATGAGAGATGTTACCTGAACTCCCACAATGTTGCTGATTGATGATAGTGAGAGTTGGAGCTGAAATATGACATTATTGGCTAATATTCTTTGTTAACACAGGTTGTATGTTAACTTAAAAGTCATCACATTCTGACTGAAGACTATAGGAAACATGAATTTTGTCCTTTACATGTCTGATGAATTGGCTTAAAGAAGCAGTTCAAATTTGACTTCAGGTTAGTAGGCCTATGACTATGACTACTATTTACATAACCTCACTTCCCACTGGCTAATATTTTTCCTTTGCCCATTGCCTAATGGGCATTTTTATCAATTTCCAGACCTTTCAGAAAAGGTCAGCGCAACAGAAACAGCTCCTTGGAATGCCAAGGCTGAAGATAGACTGATACTGACATGGAGGAGTCGCTCTGACTGCTTGTTAGCGAGGCCTGAATGCCCAAACCAAATGGCGGAACCGGAAAGCAGGGCTCAGACAACAAGGCCTGCAGACACCTGATACAGTTCTCCATTGTTCAAGTGAAAGGCCTCATAATTTGCAGAGCTGTGTTGCGGCCTAGCTTGGCATTTTCACTTTTCCTATTAAAACTTGAAAAAAGGTTTTATTACTATGCCAGTTGAGGAAGGATGTAGTGTCTAGAAAAAGTCTTGCTAGTTTTGAACATAATTGAAGCTGTTATATTAAAAAATGTGTTTGGATAAACATGCAGGTTGTTGTTGAAAGAAATGCAAGAGAATATGGTGTATGTTGGCTAGTGCAGTGATTTTGAGATCTGGCGCTTGAGTACACCTCTCTATTTCAGTGCTTTCCTTCTCTACCTCATGAAAGGCAGAATAATTAGCATATTAACTGAGTTTTAAACCTGGAAGAGCAGTACCCCAGGACCAGTTCTGGAAGTCAATCAGTTAATCTCAGTTATTCAAAATGAAATGTATGGCCTACTTTAGTACCCATGTCTAAATCTGTCCATTCCATTGTCTGTAACTTAATATTAATCTTAGCATTAAGGAGAAATAAAAAACACACTGCAGTGATGGAGAAGGATGTAACCTAGTAGGCTGCTTTCATGTTTTGTTTTTAGTCCTCTTGTACTTTATGTGAACTGGGTCTGCTGTATTAAGGGAAACTGTAGACAATGGCACCCTCTTGTGTACAAAAGAAGCATCAAAGCAAAGGGTATTGAGGTTTTTGTTCATTTTAGAAAGAAAGAGGCTATTACACTTACAACAGTGCTACAATGTAACTTTTAAACTTGTACAGTTTGTTACACATATTGTACCTTTTAAAGCAGTACATACGTCTTTTTGCTGGGCAGGATTTGTTATGTAAAGTAAAATCTGATCAGGTGACTGGCATGGGGTGTTTAAAGACAAACTTGGTCACACCCAGAATGTTGACAATCACACACACACACACACGTTTTTATACAATATGTGCCAAACATATCACATATCAAAACCTTTTACACCATTTGAGAACACCTGCTGTTATTTAAGGCTGTGTGAAGAAGTGGACCAAATTTAGAAATGCTACAAATTAAGTTTTGGCTTCTTCTATAAAGTTATTAAATAATATCAAGTGAGACTTTATTACCATTTCAGCTTCTTTCCTACATAATGAAAAAAAAACGTTATGCAGGGTAATGATGCAACACAAGCGCAAAAAAATAGAGTACAGTGTGGACAAACATCAAATTCAATACAAAAGATACAAACAACAGACCCATAAACACAACAGGCAGTACAGTACTGAGTACAGTGGTGTTGAATACATGTAGTATTCTAGTAGCAGATATTTTAAGAATGAATTATGTTAAATACAGTATAGTGATATTAAATATTAACAGGAAGTTTAAATGTGCAGAAGCTACTTTGTGTGTCGTGTGGAGGTCAGGGATGGACTGATAATGAAACATGAATACTACCAATCCTCTGATGAAAATATGGAATTTCAAACTCTGCAGACTCAAAAACAACAATTATAGCAACTTTCATCACAATTTAATTTGTGAATAAAATATATAGATTTTTGATTTGAAAGAAATAATTGTTGCACATTCATACATCCTTTATACATTAGATTCTGCAAAGGAACAGACTGACAGGACTTATTTTGAACTACATACGTTATCTTTGATGTTCATTTTCTGATCATTTCAGATAAGTTCATATCATTTTCTTATTCTCATTGTAAAAAATAAAAAAATAAAAAAAGAAAGAGAGAAAGAAAGTGTGTCTGTAATTGGTACAGGGCTATTAGCCTATGGAAATGACAGAACAAAACAAAACAAAACAAAAAAAAAGATTTTAGAATATTTCCAGTCAGATTTGCACTCACTGGTCACTTTGTTAGGTTCACATATAATATAGCTGCACTTTGTAGTTCTACAATTACAGACTGTTACAGACCTGTACCAGCACAACACACACTAACACACCACCACCACATCAGTGTCACTGCAGTGCTGAAAATGATCCACTAACCAAATAATAACTGAACTGTGGAGGTCCTGACCACTGAAGAACAGGCTGACAGAAGGCTAAAGTATACAGAGAAACAGATGAACTACAGTTTGTAATTGTAGGAATACAAAGTGCACCTGTATGATCAGTGGAGCTGACAAAAAGGACAATTTTGAACTAGTGTATACAGCGTAACATTGGTTATTGTTTGCCCTGATTATTCTGTTATCTTGGACTTTTATCTGGGAATTTTTAATCCCAGTTATTGCTCATCCACCCGGTTTTCGATTGTGTGCCTCGCCGCTAATGTCAGGAAAACAACGCATCCACCCCCGCGTTCCTCACTCACCCATGTGTTTGTCATTAATTCTGACTTTGTTTCTCGTTGTTTCTCATTGATAACACTCAAAACTAACTAAAAAACATTACACTAAAGTGACGGCGCACAGCGCTAAATGAGTGCGACAAAAAGTAGCATCCAAGAACAAAAAAAAGGGTGTACAAAAAAAAGGCTGCCGGGTGGACCCCACCGGCACTCTCTAAAACAGAGTGTGAACCTGTAAGAGTGATGTTAAATGTCCATTTATCTATTTCATTCATCTTTTGTATTTATTTCTCATTAAGTTCTGTATGTAAAACTATAGTTATTCTATATAAAATGTGTTTTTGTTAATATTTTGGAGTGTCTGGAACAGATTAATTAAATTTATATGATGTCTTCTGGGAAATATTGCTTCAGTTTTTGTTTCAGTTATCATCAGACACTTTAGAATGGATTAATGACGAAAACCGAGGTTCCACTGTATTTACATAATTCAGTGGCCAGTGAGTGTATGTGTTGCGCATCTTCTAAGCCTATTTTATTTTCTTACACATATGTATTTATGAATGTTTATTGTGCATATTCAGTACATTTGTATAGGAAAACACACACGCGCACACACTTTCTTCCTCCTTTGAGACACGTGCCGGTAGATCTGTGGGAGGTCAGTGTGTATCAGGCGCCGAGATGACCGGCGGTGTGCAGCCTCTTCGCACGCGACCGCCCGATGCTGGCGCTAACTACTCTCTCCTCCTCGCGCTTCCCCGCTGCAACACACAAAAGGAGTACACCTCTCTCTCTCTCTCTCTCTCTCTCTCTCTCTCTCTCTCTCTCTCTCTCTCTCTCTCTCTCTCTCTCTTTCACACACACACACACACACACACACAAAGGCCATGGCCGAGAACTTCTTCAAACCCATGCTAAAAATAAACTCCTGCGCGGGCTGACCAATCAGCTGTCGCTGTTGACTAGGTGGGCGTGGTCTGCAGTGTAATTGTAGCTGTGGCGTTTGGTCGCCAGTCGTTGACCTTTAACCTTCAGACAACAGAAAACACAGCGGGCTCTGAATGAGGTCAGTAATGTAAGATCATCTGAAGAGTCCAGATATCTGGTCTGGTTCCAGACATTGTTGTTTCTCCTCCCTTTCTCTTTTTTCCAGGTTCAAGCATGCAAGTGTCTCTTTGTCTGGTCTGGAACTTCACTCAGGAGTATTTTCCGCACGGAAACGATAAGACAATGGAGACGCCTGGACACAGTAAATAAAACAGAGGTAAGCTGTCTCAGGAGCCGTATATCAAAACTTAATGGCAGCATTTCCATATTTGGATGTCGTGTACATGACAGTTACATAAGGAAAGTTCTTCACAGAAAATGTGGCCTTTTACTGAGTGTCCCACTCTTTCTGTGTAAGTAATAACATAATAATAGGCTAATAATAATAATAATAAATTACATTTAAGTGATATCTGGAGTAGCTTTAGTGTGGTATACATACCTGTATTTAGGTCCTGACACCCAAGGGCGTAACTTTGGGTCCAACATTGGGGGAGTTGAGCTGTCTGCCTATTTATTTATTTATTTATTAAATCATTTACTTTTCTAAAAGGATTCAGGAGATTTTGGGTTAACCGTATTATAAATACATTGTAATGCTTTTACTGTGTATTTATTTAACTTTCTTTGTATTTACTCTGCACCTTAAACAATTTTAGAAAATAAAATAGGTGACTTTATTGGGGGGGTTATAGTGATTGGATCAGATTTTTTGGGGGGTCATAACCCCCCTATCCCCCCCGCAAATTACGTGCATGCTGACACCCCACGCTGATGCTGAATAGCAGCAACAGAGGCCTACTGATGACTGTCTGCTGTGAACAGCACAGAGCCACCAAAACTGCACATTTAGAACATTTGGAACATTCCTACATTTTCTATATTTCTGCATTAATTTGACCTAAAACCTCATCAGATTGTCACACAAGTCTTAAAAGAAGATAAAAAGAAGCAAATTAAACAAATGAGACTTGGTCATTTATTTATTGAGGAAAGGGCCCCGAGTGGTTCAGCAGGCTAAGACGCTGACACTGTGACCAGAGGATCCCGGTCATGCTGTTTGCCATCAACAGCCGGGGCCCAGGAGAGCAAAAATTGTCAGTGCTCTCTCTGGGCGACTAGATGACACTCTCTCTCCCTATCACTCTCACATTGCAATGTCCGCTGGCTCAGGCGTCTACTGATTGGTTCATTCGGAGCTGGGAATCCTGAGCTTTCCTCTGTGTGTGTTGGCTCCTCAGTGACAATGTATCAGCGGTAGTTCGAAAAGAGGTTGGTGGCTGCATCACACGCAACAAAGGAGGCTTATGATTGACTTCACACTCCAAGAGTCAGGTGCATTGCAAAGTGCTGGGGAGAGACCCCTAGTGGACGGGATGGGTTAATTGGTGATTACTACACTGGGATAGGGGATGAAAATTGGCAAAAAAAAAAGGAAATTATATTAAGAAAAATGATCCATTATTACATGTCTGAGAAGGGCAAAAGTATGTGAACCTTTAGGATTAGTATGTCATTTTTAAGAGAAATTTGAGTCAGGTGTTGTCAATCAATGCAACGACAATCAGGTGTGAGTGGATGTCCTGTTTTATTTAAAGAACAGGGTACTAGCAAAGTCTGATGTACACAACACTTGATTAGGGAAGTGTATTATTGCACAAAGAATGGTGATGTCTGAGGACATCAGAAGAAGAGGCTCTGATGCTCATCAGGTGGGAAAAAGTTACAAAACCATCTCTAAAGAATTTGGACTCCACCAATCCACAGTCCGACAGACTGTATACAAATGGAGAAAATGAAAGACAATTATTCCTCATCAGGAGTGATTGATCAACTAAGATCATGCCAAGAACAAGATGTGTAATCATCAGCGAGGTTATAAAAGAACCCAGGATCATTTTCTAAGCAAGTAAGGGCCCCATCAGGAAAATGCTGAAGAACAATCATGTGCGTGGCAGGAAGGAGAAAGTCACTGCTCTTCAAAAAGAACATTGCTGCCTGACTGCAGTTTGCTAAAGATCACGTGGACAAGCCAGAAGACTGGATACAATACTGGAACATTTTTTGTGGACAGATGAGACCATAATGATATACCAGATATTTTTGGTTTAAATGAGAAGTGTTATGATTGGAGGAAGGAAACGACTACATTCCCATCCGTGAAACACGGTGGTGGTAGTCAGGGGCGGGGTGGCCATCGGGAGGTTCTGGAGGGTTCCCGAACGGCCGGTCATTTCCAGGCCGAAACGGGCGTAAGTTTTTTTTTTTTTTTACCCAAGTAAGCACAGCAGCGCTTGTACTGCACCTCTCGCGGCCTCAGGTGGAGACAGTGATGGCTGGTCACGAACGTTTCGGCTCTAAGAGCTCTTTGAAGTGAATGACAGTAGCTCTTCCCTGACAGTAGAGGTCTGCATTACCACGGGACTCCTGCGGGACCCGTTACAATACCTTGCAGCGTGGGACCACAATTAATTGTCTCTTGCGGGAGCGGTCGGTCAGTTAGTCTAGTCGTCGCGGGACGAGACGTAAATGTCGAAAAATCCCGCAAATTAATAATCTAGAAAATGATGAGTCATGCAGCTAATCAGTCAGTAAAGAAGTCAAAACACTGACGGAGCGTCACGTGAACAGACGTTCAGTCTCCCTGCCCACACACACAAACAAATGTGGGCGCGCTTTCTCTCTCTCTCTCTCTCTCTCTCTCTCTCTCTCTCACACACACACAAACATACAAAGGCGCGCGTGCTTGCTCTCTCTCACACACACAGAGAGTGAGAGAGAGACGGGCTCTCTCTGCACTAATAATTATTCATTAGGCCATAATTTTAAATATTAGATTTGATTGGCCATGTCGATGGTGACATCATCACCCAGAAGCACTTGCGGGTTGTAACGGTGTTATAAATTGTTCATATAGGTCATTTTATGCAGTTGTTTTGTGCTGTCTTAGTGTTTTATTAATGTATTCATCATCCTGTGTTGGTAGATGTGATTAATTTGCTTATGTGAGTAACTTACCTTCTGTGAGATGTGCAGTAACACTGATCTCATCAGCAGCTTAGAGTGTGTTATGTATGTATCTGGTCAACTGTCAAAGTCAACGCTCCGCCCCCTCGTGAGTACTGCGGGCGGGAGCGGGCAGACATGCTTATGTGGCGGGCGGGAGCGGACCAAATATGACGATTTTATGGCGGGAGCGGGACTAAAAAATCAGTCCTTTAAGATACTTTTCTTACTAAGATACTTTTTCCACACAGACTAATTAAATTATTTTCCTCAACAAATAAATAACCAAGTCTAATATTGTTGTCTGATTTGGTTCCTTTTATCCACTTTTAGTTTTAGGTAAAAATATATGCAGAAATATAGAAAATTCTAAAGGGTTTGCAAACTTTTAGGTGCTGCAGTACATGAGGGGGAGTGTACATTAAACATGGAAGTGAAATGCAGTGGTTTATGTTTATAATTAAATAAGGTAAAAAGTACATCAGGGGTTCTCAGAATTTTTTGTCTCAGTTATTGCTCATCCACCCGGTTTTCGTTTGTGTGCCCACGTGACTCGCCGCTAATGTCAGGAAAAAAAGAAGCATCCACCCACGCGTTCCTCACTCACCCATGTGTTCGTAATTAATTCTGACTTTGTTTCTCATTGTTTCGGAATGATAACACTCAATTTGTGGCGTTAGTCTTTAAAAAGACTTTTTTAAAACAGAAACAGCGAGGGCACAAATGAACTTGACGAGAGAGTGAATGGCGCGACCGACCGTGTTGTCAGACCTTCATATGGTAGCACTGACGTCACGTCAGTTCAGAATACTGTTCTCTGATTGGTGGATTTTAAATGAAATTGTGTGGTTGATTTGTTTGATGCGTTATAATAATCCAACTGCTTACATTTCAAAGGTGGGCAGGCATTTGCCCACTTGATTTGCTGCATCTCCTTTGTACAAATAGTCAACAAGTCCAGGATGTTTCAAGATTTGTTCCCCCTCCCGTCCCGTGCACCCCACTGGTTGAGAACCACTGCAGGACATTATCTATGAAAACCACTTACCTGTAATTTTACACATTAAAAGTCCTTTAAGATTAAATTAAGGAGGTTTGCTGCATTTGCATTTTAAGAGGTAACCCACTAATTTTCCCCTTAATTAGTGAAATGTGACCACTGATTTAACCATATTATTTTACCTTCATGTTCTTACATTGGATTAATGTGTATTTAAGAGAAAATATGTGAATTGTACATGGATTTAGGATTTGTTAAACATGCAAAAAAACTGTGTTTTGTTTCCTTAACAGTTAACACCTAATATAATGTATCAAGAAATAAAGATAAAACAGGATGAATCATTGTTAGCAATTGCAAGCACATTTTTTAAGAGAGCTTTCTTCCCAAAGTCATTCATACATACAAACTATTTTATAACAATAAACTGACTTCTATCTTTTGTCAGCAACTGTCTTTAAAGCTTTTGAGAACTTAATTCAGGTCATGAACCCTATGAATACTCAAACAATGTACTGTACATGAACTTGGACTCCGGCTAAACTTGTCATTTTCATGAGTTGTAAATTGAGCATCCACCATGAGTGTAATCCTGTGCTCCTGCTGAGGTCTTCACCCACCACAGTGCATAAAACTGATGAAAGAAGTACAATAATTATGCCCTTGAGTGAAAATAGAGATGCAGTCACTTGAGAAAATGTGGAACTCCTCATGTTCCTACATGGCACAAAACAATATGCTTCAGAATGCACATATGTATCAAATATGCAACACAAAATGAGAAAAAGCAATTGCAAATAAAAATGCAGTGTTTCTTACATTTATTTAGACATTTATTTCATTGTAAACAGTATGAACTAGGGGTGTGTATCTGTCCAATGAATGACGATCCAATATGTATCTCGATTCATGCGGTACGATACGATTCAGAAATTGGAAAGTGAAATTATTTTAAATTGGACCGATTCGATTCAGTTTGATTCGATTGAGGAGGATTTCGATACGATTGGGTTCAATATAATAGGTGAGGAAATAAGATGAGTTACTTGTTTAAAATAGATAATTTACATTATGATTCAACATAAGTTATTACTAAAAATGTGTTTTTGCATTCAGATAGATTACTGAAATACTAGAGAACTAGTAAAGTTGTATTTGACATGTGAAGTCAGAAACAGTAAAATACTGTCGCGTTGGGATGTGGTACTGGGGCTCCAATGTTTTAAACAAGTCCCCAAAGTCCTCATTCTCCACCACACAGTATGGTCTTAAGTCTTTGACAATGAACCGGGCTACTGAAGCCGTTATTACTTTGGCTCTACCTGAGTTGTGGTCGAGTTTTGGCTGGAAGAAGTCCTGTTTTTCTGTGTTTGTCATGCCGTGTCTTTGGGCTAACAATGCTAGTGTCCTCTTTGCCACTTTCCTCATGTTCATGTCATCTCACCAAATGTTCTCCGTTCTTCATTTAAAGACTAAACTTCTTCCAAACTTTAGATTATAAGCTCAGCGGAACGTTGGACAGTATATATGTGGTCGGATGTTTGTCTTTCAAACGTGACTGTGATGAGTATCGCGACAGTTCATGAGAGAGAGCGAGCGAAAGAGAGAGGGGAGGGGGGGCGGGGGAGGGAGGGAGGGAGAGAGCGCAGCAGAAGCATATCAGTAAAACAAAACCGATTGACAGCTCTTGAATTGGGCCATCGGCCGGTTCACTTTACAGATAGACCGATTCAGGGGTCCATGTACCGATGCACTCACATCATTTAAGTCAAAATCGGTCTTCCGATTCAAATCGGTTATTTTTTACACCCCTAGTATGAACCTAATATATCTTATGTTTTGTCTGGTCAACTTCATTTTAATCTTTAACATCCATTCATTCCTGCACTTCAAGCCTACAACACATTCCAAAAAAAATTTTGGACAGAGGCAATTTAATGCTTATAATGATATAAAAAGGAAATAATGTGATTTCAAACAGTTGTTGTCAACAGGTGATTGTAATCATGATTTGGTATAAAAGCAGCATCCAAGAAAGGAGTCTACGAGGAGCAAAGATGATCAGAGGATATCCAGTAAGTTAAGTAAGGTAAGTTTAAGCTGTAAAATTGTGACTTCCAATCCCTCAGATGGCATTGCATAACACTCAGCATTAATGCACATTGGGATTTTACAGCATTGGACGGTAATCAATGAACACATGAGGAAACAGCCGTGAACATGAACACAACATCACATAGATAGATAGATAGATAGATAGATAGATATATACTTTATTAATCCCTTGCGGGAAATTCAGGTAATTCATGGGTGTAGAGACAAGATGTAAATACAGGAAATGGACAGGGGTTAGATGAAAATGTGACAGAACCCCCTGCCCATGGCGCCTCGACCCAAGGTGCCAAGAGAAAGAGCAAGAAAATGAGAGAGAAAAAACAAGAAAGAAAATATGAGATAGAGACACAGAAAGAGAAAAAAAATCCACACAAGATCCAAGAACACTGAAACACTGGTGCGCACACACACACACACACACACACGCACAGTACAGCATGGCACCCTACACTATAACCCTTTAAGTCCACCCCAGTGTCTGTTCAGAAACAGTTTGAGTGTCAGCACCGAGCACCGCCATGTCCAGGGCAGCAGAGGAAGGTGTGGCCTCCATGATGACAAGAGAGGAGGGTGTGGCCTCCGTGAGTCTAAGAGCAGAGGGTGTAGCCTCCATGTGAGCAGGAGCATAGAGCGCAACCTCCGGCACATTCTGGCGTGGAAGCGTGGCTGCCTTAGCATATTGCGCCGGGGGCATGGCCACCTTTGCTGGCTAAGCAGGGGATGTGGCTGCCTTCTCTGGCTGAGCAGGGAGTGAGGCTACCATTGCTGGTTGAGCAGGTGGCATGGCCGCCTTCTCTGGCAGAGCAGGGAGCGAGGCCACCGTCACTGGTCGAACAGGGGTCATGGATGCTGGAATAGACGGAACTGGGGTTTTGGTGGCTGGCCCTTCCACTGCCACCATTGCATGCTGCATCGCCGAGGTAGTGCTGCCTGTCACATGTGCCTTCTCACTCTCAACCTTTTGGGCTTTGCGCAGTGCCCCCAGAATTCTCTTCCTTCACACAAATGACAGACAGATGCCTAATGCTATGAGAAAGCCCTTGTTCTTCTGCTCTCTTCTGGGCATGGTTGCCTGCCTACCAACAAAGATCACTCCAAGAGCAAGGCATGTAATAGCCAGCGAGGTCACAAAGGACCCCAGGGTAACTTCTAAGGTAATTGAAGGCCTCTGTCACATTAGCTAATGTTAATGCTCATGAGTTCACCATCAGGACAACACTGAACAACAATAGCGTGCATGGCAGGGTTGCAAGGAGAAAGCCACTGCTCTCCAAAAAGAAAATTGCTGCTCATCTGCAGTTTGCTAAAGATCATGTGGACAAGCCAGAAGACTATTGAAGAATGTTTTGTGGATGGATGAGACCAAAATAGAATTTTTGGTTTAAATAAAGTGTTATGTTTGGAGAGAGGAAAACACTGCATCCCACCATAAGAACCTTATCACATCTGTGAAACATGGTGGTGGTAGTATCAGGTTTGGGCCTGTTACAGGACCGGGTCTACGTCGTGTTGTCCGGGTTTGGACTATGATGGTGGTGGTACAAAGTGTCTACACTATTCCAAGAATACCACCCTACGTC